>JAFIRS010006637.1:0-34269 GCA_018342105.1 Gonioctena quinquepunctata | reverse complement strand
TTTGATAAATCCGAACTTAGTCCAAATCAGTGATTCATATGAACATTAGTTACAATTAGTGCAAAAAGAAAAATAGAAACTATTTAAAACTAAGAAAAAGAGTTGTCCAATCAATTCTCTTTTTTTTAAAAAAAAAATTCTACAATTTTTTTCCCCTTCTGTAAAAAAATGAAAAAATTTCCCAGAAAAATTTTTCCCAGATGGGGAAAAAAAAACAAATGCGTTGGGTTGAAAGGGGGATCCCATTTTGTTTTTAAACCCCAAAAAAAAAATGTTTAACTTACATTGGGAAGTTTACACAATTAATAGAAAAGGGATTTCCACTCGGGGGAAAAAAAATCTTCTAAATATGAAGCCTCCCCTCGGTTTCAGGGCTAAGAAACCATTTGATCGGACTTCAGTAGCAATAAAAAAACCCCGTTTCATGATTCATTCTTGGGGGGAAAGTGCGGTGTAATAATATATATTATATATATATATATATATATATAAAAGAATGCACTTTTTATTGATGGTGCCCAATAATTTGGTGGTGAAGAAAACCGATATCGTGGTTTTAAGGGAAATGTTTTCCCCGTGTTTTTAAAACAGGTTTTTAAAAGTTAGATGGGCCTCCCCCGAATCTATTTCCCCGGGGGGTTTAACGCAAACAAATATCGGGAATAAGAGAAATTTTTTTCGAATCCAAAAGAACCTACCATCCGTCTACACCCCGTTTGGGGGTTTTCCCCCCAACCATCAGGACTTTTTTGGGTCTTTTAAATTTTGTATCAGATTATAGATGTCACCATCAATAATCTGATGCATTTCATTTTTTGTATTGGCCGGGTTAAAAATTTTAACGAGAAATCTGATACGAATTTGAAAGCCCCCAAAACCCCCCCCCGATGATTGGGAAACCATGAAACGGGGGGGGTAGACGGATGGGGGGTTTTTTGGATTCGAAACAGATTTCTTTATTCTCGATATTTGTTTGCGTTAAACCCCATGAGGAGTACGACTACTGATATCGTGGGTAGGCCTATTTTTTGTTAGTGACCTGTTAATTTTTTAAGAAATTTCCCCCCAAAATTAAAAAAACCCCAATTTTAGGTTTATACCCCCGACAAAATTATAGATAAAAACCCATCAATAATCTGATGCATTTCACATGTTTTTTTGGGCCCAAAAATTATGAACCAACGAGAAATCTGATACGAATTTGAAAGAGACCCGCCGTCCAGATGATTGGGAAACCATGAAACAGGCTGTAGACGGAGGGAAAAAGCCCCCCCCCGAAACAGTTTTTATTTTCTCTCTCTCTATATATATATATATATATATATATATATATATATTTTTTTTGTTATGTTATAAAAACCCAAAAAAAAAAAACCCCCTTTTTTTCCAAAATTTTTTCAAAAATTTTTTTTTTAAAAAAAGCCCCCCTTTTATAAAAACCCCTTTAAAAAACCAAAAAACCCCCAAAAAGAAAAAAAATAAAAAAACAAATTTAAAAAAAACCCCAAAAAGGAAAAAATAAAGAGAAAAAGCAAACGTCTTTATGAAAAATAGCCAATCGGGGGAATAGATGGTCAGGTGTAAAGTTAGAAATTGTGAGAGAATAGAAAAAGAGGGGGTTATCATAAGCAATTATTATTAGAATTTGTAAATAGTAATAAGTAGGGGAAAAAAAGCTCGATATAAAAATTTGGGGGTAAGATAAATATAAACAGTGAAAAGTGACAATTTAGTGCGCGAATTAAAAATTTTCCCGGGGGAAAAAAACGGGAAAAAAAATGTTCCCGAGCGACAAAAAAAAAAAGTTTGAGGAGATGGAAAAATTTTTTCCCAAACAGATAGCACGCACAAATTTTATTAATAAAAAAAAGGAAAAATTTTATCTTTTGGGGAAAAAAAAACAAATATTACCTTAATGATATAATATAACCACGAATCCTGATGCTGATTTCATCTATATCGTTCCTGATACTGGTATTTGCAACCAGGTAAAAAAACTTTCATGTTTTTCCCGGGGCCAAACTTTTCCCCAAAACCAATTGCACATTGAAGAACGCTATTTAAAATTTTCTTTGAACAATAACAGAAAATTTTACATTCCCCAAAAGGGGGGGTTCTGTTTATTATCCAAAATTTTTATTTATCATTATTATTCGTAAAATTTGTTTATTCCCAGTAATAAGTTATTTTCGTGGGCCCCCAAAAGGGAATTTTGGCCCCCTGAATAAAGGAGAAAATTGTTTTTGATTTTTGGGGTTTTTTTTTTTCCCCCAAAAGATCAACTAACAAAAACCAAAAAAACATTCAATAAACGGGGAAATTAGTCACCAGTGGGGTATCTATTGCTTTGAACCGGCCACCTTTTGAGATAAGAGCGAAAACCCAAATGTTGTCTACCCCCGGGAAAGGGAAAAAAAATAATTTTTGGGGAGCGTGACGAGAGAACAGTGACGTTAGCTGGCAATTAATTACAGGGGCAGAAATATCTATTTATATCATATAAATTTGGCTCTTAAAGAATAACGAAAATATTAGCTTTATTCATTATAAAAACAATCTATATATTTCCAAATTCATATCATAACAAATTTGGCGCCGCAAACGTAGTGGAAAAAGTAAGGCAATATATCATTTCGAAGTAAATAAAGGCAAAGGAAAAGGCAATAGTATTTCATAATATTTATCAGGGCGAGAAAAGGCGAGACAAGGCAGAGATAAGAGAAAGTAAAGGAAAAATATTTATTTTTTAATAACACTGGGAAAATTTAGCAATTTACTTTCAAAGAAAAGACTAAATATAGGGGGAATAAAAAAATGGATTTGAGAGATAAAGAAATTTTCTTGGAAGAAGGTGCAGAAGGTAAGATAGGGGTGATCAGGAAGAAGGTGGGGAGTAGTAAGTGTGAGAGAGAGAAAAAAAAGGAAAGTACAGGAAGGAAAAGTAATAAAATGTTAAAAAAAATTTTTAGAAAATATGGCAAGTATGAAAAAATGTTTTTGAAAAATGATATGAATGAAAATATGGCAAGAATGGATGGGAAAATGGATAAAAATTCAGCAAGTATGAAAATTGATATGAATGAAAATATGGTAAGAATGAATGAAAATATAGGAAATAAAAGATGAAATAAAAAAAAATGAAAAGAAAAATACAGGAAATATGAAAAATGAAATGAAAGAGCAAATAGAAAAAAATGAATGATGGAATTGGGGGATGGAAGAATGGAGGAAAATGGGAAGAAAAATGGGAATTAGGAAGAATAAAAATGAAAGAAAGTTTGTCAAATGAAAAAAAAAGATTTGAAAAAAAAACAAAAAGGGTTGGAAATAAGATTGAGAAAAAAATGTGAAAGAAAATATAAAGAATATGAAAAAATATAGAGAGTATAGAAAAAAAAATACAAAACCAACACAACAAAGTAAAAAAGGAATTTTAAGTTCATAAACAATTGGGAAAACAAAATTAGGACAGCAAAATGAGGAATTTTATGTGGCAATAACACAAGAAGTATCCACTATAAATTCATGTAGAAAGGCAGGATGAAAATAAAAGACATGAAATTAGATTTTGAATAGTAAACAAGAAAGAGCAAAAATGAAATAATTACCTTTGATAAAAAAAAATAATAAATGTAGAGAGGAAATAACTAAAAAGTGGGAGGAAAAATAAAAATTATTAGAATTGAGAAGAACAGACAATAATTTGGAGAGTAGAATCAAAAATTGTTATGGAATACAAGTGAATAATAAATTTGAGGGCAACAAAAAAAAAAATTCATCCCATCACTTTTTATTAAAATAATAAAACAAAACTAGACATATAAATGATATTGAGGAACTGAAAGAAATTATTAGACAATATTTGTTTAATCAACCTTGTATATGATTTAAAAGGAAAAGATTATCAATTCTTTTCAAGATTTTGAAAATTTATTTTTAAAAAAATATTAAAACACAATTAACATTAGAGATAAATTACAATTTGGAAAATTTTAAAAAAATATGAACTATAACAATTATGCAATCCAAATGTTTCAAGGCACAGTATTTAGATCCAGTAATGAGAGGGAAGAAATAGTGGAAATATAAGTAGGCATTTTAAACAGGCAATTTTGAAGTCATAAACATGCATGAGATCAAAAAGTATGGAGAGACTTAATAATATTTATTGAGGTTAGAGAGGACGTTATCTATAGAAGTTGGGATAATAAAACCCAAAATTTGGAATTTTACAAAACAATAGCAATATTATCAAAAAGTAATAAAATAACAATAGGAGTAAATTTTAATAATAAAACAAAATAATAGGTTTATGAACCAATATAATGATAGGAATAATAGACAATTCAATAATAACAACTATAATAGAAATAGATATAATGATAGGCAATAACCAAAATCAAGGATATCAAAGAAACAAAAATTAAATAAATAATTATAGCCATAATAGGAATAATTTTAATAACAAAACGAATTACACTCAAAATTTCAAGGACAAAGGACAAAACAAACAGACAACCACAAAATAATGTTGAAAGAAAAAAATCAAAACAAATGAAAATACAAGAAGGGTATATTTAAATAGGAGATGTCAAAGTGGGAAAAAATTTTCACGAAAGAGAGGGGACAGGTATTGTCAAGAGGAAACAATCAAGTAAAATTTCCACAACTAGTCAGCAGAACAAAAATTTTAGTAGAAAACCATATGTTAGGCTGGAAAACACAAATTACCAAAATCTGATAGAATTTATTATGAAAGATGAAAATAGGGGGAAAAAAGAACAAAAATAGGATTTTTTAAAGGGTTTGGAAATAAATCATAAAAATATTAATGATACAGGGTCTGAAGCATCTTTAATTAAAGAAAATTGTTTAGAAGATTTTATGAAAGTTAAAAAAAATTCTAGAAAATCCAAAACAAATTTAAATGGGTATAAATGGGAAAAACTAGCTGAATCAAATCAATATTTTAAATTTAAAATTGAGATTGATGAGAGGAATATTGAATTACAACCATTAGTAGTTGAAGATATGGATTTGATGTAATTAAGGTACGGACTTGGAAAAGTAAAAGCAAGATTATAACAAACAAAAAAAATGGAAATGGATGGAAAATGTTTTGAATTTTATGAAGAAAAACTGAAATAAGTGAAAATAAGAAAATGTTGTGTACAAAAGGGTATGAATGAGATATGAAAATAATTATTATGAAGATAAAGATGAAATAAATGAAATGAAATATAAATGTAATGATAAATATAAAAAGGTATATTGATAATTATTAAAAAATATGATAAGTTGATTATGTATGAATCAAGAGTTGCAAAAGAGTATGTACAAAACATAGAAGGGAAAAAAACAGAAAATTCAAAAAAAAAAACTATCCAATTCCTTATAAGTACCGAGAACAAGTTAAAGATGAATTAGAGAAAATGGTAAAACAAGGTATCATAGAAAGAAGTAAAAGTAATTACATCAACCCTATCGTAGTAGTTGTAAAAATAATGGTGAGCTTAGGTTATGCTTAGATGCTAGAGAACTAAATAAAATAACAATTCCACAATATGAATCTCCTTAAACATAGAAAACTATTTTTGGTAAAATCCAAACAAAAAATATTTCTAAAATAGATTTGAAGCACAGTTTTGGTTAATACCACTACATGAAAATTTAGAAATTATACGGGTTTTTCTATAGAAGGTGTTGTATATAGATTTTGTGTTGTTCCATATGGTTTACAATCGCTTGTCCAGCATTAGAACGAGTATTACATAAAATACTTGATAAGTATGAAAATTTTGCTTTACATTACATTGATGACATATTAATATATTCGGAAAATGAAACAATGCATAAAGAACATTTGGAAAAAATATTTCAAATATTAGATGAAGCAGGGCTTAAAATAAATATAGATAAATGTGAATTTTTTCAACAGGAAATTAGTTATCTAGGTTACAAAATAAATGAAAAAGGTGTAGAAACGGATCCTGAAAGAATTAAAACAATAAGAGAGTATGTCAGGCCACATAATTTAAGAACTCTTAGAGGATTTTTAGGAATATTGAATTATTTAAAAAAATTAATTCCAGACTTAAGCAAAAGAATTACCATTAATACTACTTTTAAAAAAGAATGTTAAGTGGAAATGGGGAGACGAACAGGAAAAAGCATTTTCTGAATTAAAGGACATATTTATTCAAAACTTGAAAATATTTCATCCAAACTATGATGAACCTTTTGTATTGAGAACTGATGCATCTATGTCAAGATTTGCAGGAGTTTTGATACAAGTACAAAATGGAAAAGATCTTCCAATATCATTTGTTTCCAGAATCACTAAAAAACATGAAAGAAATTACACTGTTACAGAATTAGAACTGGCAAGTGTTATATTTTGCATTACTAAATTAAGATTTTATTTACTAGGGGCAAAATTTTATATTGAAACTGATCATGAAGCACTTATGTCAATTGTAAATTGCAAATATGCAAGTAATAGGGTACATAGATGGGCACATATTGCAAGAATATAAATTTGAAATTAGGCATATACCAGGAAAACAAAATTTCATCACAGACACTTCCCAAAGAGAATGGAAATGGGAAAAACACATACCCTAGACAGGTAAAAAATAGGAATAAAAAGTTTTTAAAAATAATATAGGTTTGTTTTCTGAAAATCAAATTAGGCAAGATCAATACAAATTAACAAATAAAGAAAAATGGTATTATAATAAAAATTGTAAATGGTGAAGAACTATATGTTATCTCAAAAGAATTGGCAGAACAGGTGATTACATATATACATCAGAAATACATACATATAGGGATTAGAAAAGTTTGGTTAATATTTAGAGAAAACTATATAAGTTCACAAGATTTGGGGTTAACTAAAAAAGTAGTAACAATATGTCAAGTTTGTCAATTAACTAAACATAAAAATATAATTAATAAAAATGAAACAAAAAGTATTATTACAACAAAACCTTTACAAACAATATCAATAGATTTTGTTAGTAATTTGATACCAACTTACAATAATAAAAAATATATATTTGTTATAGTGGAACATTTTTCAAAATTTATTAAAATATACTCTACAAAAAGGACTAATTTTAAAACTGTTAAAAATCTTTTAACAAAATTCATAGTAGAAGTAGGTAAACCAGAGCAAATTATTTTAGACAATGCCACATATTTTACTAATGAACAAATGAAGAATTTTTCACAGAGTGTGGGAATACAATTAAATTTTACTAGCATTAGACATCCAGCATCAAACCCAACAGAAAGATATATACAGGAGGTAATAAAATATTTGAGACTGACATCTCAGCAAAATCATAAAACATGGGATGAAAACATAGAAATGATAGAAAAATATTTCAATGAAGTACCTAGTACTATTACTAAAGAATGTCCTAAATATATTATGACAGGAAGAATGCCTGAAAGAGAATGGATTAGTAATGAAAGAGATATGCAAGAAATAATAAATAAAATAAATATAAGATTTAAAAGGAATGCAGATAAATATATAAAAAGGGAAAATAAAAGAGGAACTAAAAAGACTAAGTTTAAAAAGGGAGAATTAGTCATTATAAAAGCATTAAGAATACCAAATAAAAGACTAGGTATTTGTGCAAAACTTTTAATGCCATTTGAAGGACCTTATGAAGTTGATAATGAGAATGTTATAAATAGTTATAGGTTAATACATCCTCAAACAAGGCAACTGAGAGGAATTTTCAATATTGAAAATGTGTACAAATATAAAACTTAATTTTAGTAGTTGTAAATAATAATTATCGTAGTAGAACTTGTTTTCTGGAAGTCCAGCAAGTAGTTTTCTGAAAATAGAAAATTAGTATTAGTTAATGTAGAGTTAATAAATATAAATAAAGAAATTGATATTCAAGATTTTCTAACTAGTATAAAATATTGAATATAAATTTAGGAATGTTGTTATGTTATGAAAAACCAGTTAAATATTTCAAAAAGAAATAAACCACAAAAAAGAATAATTATTGATTAGTTATTAGTTCCAAGAGATTTTTTTGAATAACTTTTGGAGTTCTATTTATTTATAAGCTTTTGTATAATATGGATAGATACAAAATGTCAAAGTACGATAAAACAATCAATTGTATACACTGTCAAAATTATCATAAGCCATAATTGTTCAAAAGACAACTAAAAGTCTAAATTTTACAAAATTTGCAAGAATAAAAGGAAATCAACACATTTATAAACTAGAAACACACTGTACATGAAATTGTAGCTAACTAAAAGTAACCAATGAGAGAACAGCAAACATCTTTATGAAAAATAGCCAATCAGAGAATAGATGGTCAGGTGTAAAGTTAGAAATTGTGAGAGAATAGCAACGAGAGGGTATCATAAGCGATTATTATCAGAATTTGTAAATAGTAATAAGTATGGAAAAAAATAGCTCGATATATAAATTGAGTAAGATAAATATAAACAGTGAAAAGTGACAATTTAGTGCGAATTAAAAAATTTCAAATAGGAAAACAACAGGAAAAGATGTATCTAAGCGACAGAAAAACAAAGCCTCGAGGAGATGAAAAAATATTTCCAAGCAGATAGCACGCACAAATTTTATTAATAAGAAAATGGAATAATTCCATCATTTGGGAAACAAAAACAAATATTACCTTAATGATATAATATAACCACGAATCCTGATGCTGATTTCCTCATCTATATCGTTCCTGATACTGGTATTGCAACCAGGTATAAAAACTTTCATAGTGTATTTCCGGTCCAGAACTATTTCACTAATAACCAATTGCACATCCGAAGAACGCTATTTCACTTTACTTTGAACAATAACAGAAAATTTTACATTCACGAAAAGTGAGGTTCTGTTTATCTATCCATGATCTGATTTATCATTATTATTCGTGAATATTTGTTTGATTCACTCTAGTAATGAGTTATTTCTCGTAGGCCAGGTAATTTTAAGTCTTCCTGAATAAAGGAGATAATTGTTTTTGATATTTGGTTGTTTATTTTTCACAATGATAAACCCTAACATAACAAAGATCATTCAATAAACTGAAGTTAGTCACCAGTGGTAGTGTATCTATTGCTTTGAACCGGTCACCTTTTGAGATAAGAGCGTACCAACTGTTGTCTAGCCGTGGCAAGGAAAATAATAATTGTTGGTAGCGTGACGAGAGAACAGTGACGTTAGCTGGCAATTATTATTACAGGGGCAGAAATATCTATTTATATCATATAAATTTGGCTCTTAAAGAATAACGTAAAATATTTGCTTCATTCATTATATAAAAACAATCTATATATTTACCAAATTCTCATATCATAACAAATATATATATATATATATATATATATATATATATATATATATATATATATATATATATATATAGATGGAAGGGAAGAATATCCAGGGTCTGTTAAAAAAAAATGGAAGAAATTGAATGGACATAGCCTCAAAGAAAAGTGTTGTTAGACACGTGTTTCGGTAAACACACAACGTAAACACACAAGGTAGTCAACATATTCAATCCAGCGGTATTTTCCTTATAATGTAGAATATCAGTTTTGTACGATTCTGAATAATAGGTGTTGAAATGGTAGGAATGGTGTATTATCCAAAAGAAAAAGGTGGGATGAACTTGAAGTTACATGTATTTGAGATCGATAATTGAGACTGATGGCATGAAAAAAAAAGGAGATAATAATAGACTTGCAAATCAGTAAATACATATTTCTATATCATTAGAGTAAATCGCACTATACAGGGTGATTTACGAAGGCCGTGCATTACTTATAGGTTTTTCAACTTGCAGTATTAATATTTTTAGTCCTACAGCTTACATATGGTGTGCCAAAAGCTGGTAACAACTTTATTTTTAAATGTTTAATGTTTTTCCACGTGGTTGAATTCCTGCAACCCGGAAACTCTTCATATCGAATCCAAGTTTGATTGGGCCATAAATAGACCATTGAATTATTAAATTCTTATAAAAAATCCGTAACCGCAAAAAACTATTCAGAGCTCAAAGACGCTTAGATATCGACTTTGTATTGATCGGACCATGAAAGACCAAATTCATCCACAATATTGAAGTTAGCCATCTTGAACTTCAACATTTTTATGGAAAAATCAAATCTGCATACCCAAAACACTTAGATATTGACATTGAATTGGATCGAACCATGAATAACAACATTCTTTCGCCATTGAGCCGCCTCTCAAATTTTGATATTTTTATAAGATAATTACATCTGCATCCCCGAAAACCCCTTAGATATCGATTCTGTGAAAGACAACTGCATGGGTTGGAAAGTTCATTGAAAAACTAAGTGTTAAATGAAAAATGCATTTGTAACTGAACGTGTTGTTGGTTTTTGATTTCCATGTGAAAAAGATTCCCATTTTCAAATTCAATTTTGCATGAAATGAAGTAGAAAGACAAATATTTTTCTCATACTTCTCATGGACGTTTCCAGCACTACCTACTGAACAACACACTGAAGATGGAGTATATTTTTCCATCATAAGTCCCAAAGGATTAAAATGATTGAAGTATACCATTCACTCAACTCATTTTCCAATTTTGTGGAAATTTTCCTTATGAGTATTGTTTGAAGCTTATTTTTTTGTGGAGATATTCTCATTTCTTTGGGAATATAACCTTCATATCAATTTACTGATATATTTATAATCCCAAGAAAGGGGTAAAAATCAGTATACCTCCACATAAATAAGCTTCAAACTTACAAGAACGGTATGGGCCGCAGGGACTTCAAGAAACTGGAGAATCTATACAAGAAATGTTCAAGTTCTCATAGCAGTTTCACATTTCTCTGCAGATGTCGAGATAAGAAAATGATCCCAAAATGACTGAGTCTGAAATTTCCATATGGCAGTCCACAGTGCAAAAGAATAGTTCATAGAGCCATGGTAAGGGAAATAATTCAATTCCACCGACAAAATAAGGTACAATTTGAAAATTAAATCAATAAATTGGAATAGTATATGAAACATAATATGATTTAGGATGACTTTGACTACTCATTTGATTACATTAAAAGCTAATAGAATTCAATCAATAACAAAAGGGATACAGTTCACATCAATAAATTCCAAAAATTACTAGAAGAGATACAATATCGATACTTACAAATATACAAAACAATGAAACTTTTGTAGACAAAACTGTAATTTTGTAAAAGAATAGACTGGAATAGAAAATCATTTAACTATCTGAATGAAAATTTAAATTTTATCATTTAGATTTTTTCTTTTGAGTTGGGGTCCTTTTCCAATATTTCCAGATGTAGTTCAATGTCCAGCGTGGCTTTAGCCGGGGAAGTAGTTGTTTTCTGTTAGATATTCACAAACAATAACTTCATTTTCATAGAGGATTTCGTTCCTGCGCAATTTCAACCGGGCGTTAGACTACAAGTGAAAAATCGCGTTTATTTCCCTAACGACACGATTTATCGCAAAATTCATAGAAAAACATTTTTGTAGAAAAAATAACAAGCTACAACTTTTATGCAAAACTTTTCATATCTCTAATACTTCTGAAGTTCTATCTCAAAATAAGAAAATTCGTAGAAATAAAAAAATTTTTGAAAAACATTTTTGTAGAAAAAATAACAAGCTACAACTTTTATGCAAAACTTTTCATATCTATTTTGATTATTATCGTTAGAGTGATTTCTTGCCCTTCTACACTTGTATAGATTCTCTGATCCATTCAATTTTGTTTTCAGACTGTAGAGGGTTATTATCCCAATAAAGAGACAATAATTTTCCTTATGAATCGTTACAGGGATTCACCCTCAACATTCTTCAAAACTCCTCGAATCAATCCACCCGGTAGTAGTTTAAAACTTAATTATTAATACCATGGTGAATTCACTGGTGGATCTGAAGGGGAGGCATGCCCCCCCCCCTCCATGGAGTTCTGAATAGTTGATAATTCAACAACCAGAGTCTGGATATGCAACTAAACCTTCGATTGGTTTTCAACAAGAAGAAAACATACGTTATACAAACCAAAATTATTCGTTGTATTTAATGTTTTCTCAAACACTCAAACATCCCAAATCTACTCGTTTTTAAATTCCATAGGAGTCGTTCATCATCCAATACAACTATGAAACAGCAGTATCCTTTTATGCAGGGCGAATGTATGCAAAAAAACACATTCGACTAAATCAAAGTGCGACAAAACAGATAACGATAAAACGATAGAGGGAAAATAATTGTTTTTGGGGACTGTGCTCTCAGTAAAAAGGATCTTAGTGGAAAACCGTGAGCGGTAAGAATAAAAAACAAAAGAGTAAGTAGAAAATAGTTGTTTTTTTGTCGGAAACCGCACCGGAAGTCGGAAACCGCACATAAATGAAAAATGATTATATTCCACTTGTTTTTGAAAGAAAGGGTCATTTGTCATTTCACATTTGTTCTTCAATCAGTGAGTGTAAGGTTTAAGGTTCAGTTTATAGTTATAGATCTTTTTCATTGAAATAGAAATAGTGACAAGTGAAATTGAATTTATCATAAAAAATGGTAAGTGCAACACTGACATTATTAACGAATTTGATTTTTGCATATTTTGGAAAACCGTTAAACAGTGTATAAGTATAAAGCTATAATTACTTGGATGAACAAAACCATTTAGAGCCCCAGAAAATTCTTCAATACATTCTCGAGAATCATTTAATTTCTATATTCCCAAATTTTACAAGTTCAAACTAAAAAAGTTATTTTTATGTTTGTTTATTGGTCATGGTGATAAAAAAGCATATTGAAACTTTCTATTTGATCTGGAGAATTGAACTGAGATGTTTAATTTATTTGTATTAATGTTCACTGGTTTCAGTTGTTTTCAGTATATTTGCAAACAGTGGCCAAAGGCATAAATATTTTGTTTTATAAACAATAATTTTATAAAGATTTTTTTTCGCATGTTTTATTTTTGAGAGGTTATTATTTAAAATAATTGTCGAATTGTGTTTTTGTTAGTTTCGCAATACTTTTTCCATCTTATTTATATTATTGTTCACTGGTTTCAGTTGTTTAAATAAAAAAAAAAAATCATTTCATTCCTATGGATTTTATAACTGAAAAACTCCCTAGAATCGCCAGTGGGTGAATTACGAGGAATTTTCCACTGAGTGTGCTTGGAATTGTGGGAAAATGAACGCCACTGGCTCACAAATCCCCTATTGAATTATACCGCTGGAATATGAAAGCTATAACAAAAGCATAGAATAAAACTGATAAACGCTCTGCCGCCTAGCGATTTAAAAATAAACGCTGCCGCTTTCCAATTAATGTTCAAAAATGGAAAATCCTCCTAAACCATGCACCATTTCACTGAAACCTGAATGAAACTGTCACATCCACAATCGGTCAAACGAACATTGGATTCGGAAAGTATGTGCCTTACCGAAGGATCGTTTGGACGTTTGCAGCGAATGAATTTCAATTTACGCGATGGAATGATAAGAATTGGGCGCCATCACGTGCTTTTTCATTCTTTCCCAGTGGCAATTACTTTGTTAAATTCGGATATCCGAGCAGCAATTATGAAATTTACCTTATTAGACATTTTGGGGACGCGTGCACTCTATCAGAGTTCATGAAGTTACAAGTCATCATCAGAAAACTTTTTGTACCTACCTATTGGGAATTCAAAATCAGATGCCAGCGCCAGAGCGGCGAAAATTCATACCAGACATACGTACATTGTTTGTCTGTTTTTTCAGAGGTTATACACTTGTGTTTGAAGATTTTCTAAAAATATTTCCATTTGGTATTCTCTTCCAGTTTTTTTGTGTAGTGTTATTTATTTCAAGACTCTGGTGAAGTGGTGTATTTAAATCTTAAGACAATATCATTTGCGAAAACTCACTTTGAAGGGGACAAAGTATGTTCTAATTTGCTTGCAAAAAGAAACTTTTTCGAAGTTTCTGGACAGCTTAGTGGTTATCGGGAATTATTGTTATGAATTATTTTGAAGAAATGTTATACATTATTTGTGGATGTTCGAATTGAAAATAAAACTAACAAAAACATTTTTTTTTTAATTTTATCTAAAACAAACAAGATGGTGTGAAAATATGTCCTTATCACCTAGATATACATACAGTGCTTCTCAAAAGTCCCCTTCCCCCCTCTTACTTTTGGAACGATTAAACATAAACAAGTGAAATTTGGAAACTGAATATTGAAGGTGGGAAACTTCCCTACTAGTGATGATAGATGACGAAATCGTCAAAGATGACGTCACCAGGCCATTGTGTCCAATAATTTTGAATGGAACCCTACGGCAAGCGACACCTCTTTTGAAAGGTATCGAAAAAACCTATTCAATGATACTAATTTTGTTTGTGTTATGGCAGTTTTGGCAACTCGCTTTTAAGAAACGCAAAGCTGTGATGAATTAAATCAGTTAATACTAAAATTCCAAATTCAAGCTCCGCCTCTGGATAGTTGTCAAATAAGCTGACGTTTTTGTTAGTCTCCCTAATTCGACGTTCTTGTAATTGTCCAAGTTTTTGTACATTTAATAATTTGTGTATTGTTGATCGAACGTTTAACTGTTTTAGCAGCTTTTGGTACTTTTAATATTTTTGTACATTTTAATAATTTGTTAAACTGTTGTGAGCCGAACGTTTAAGTGCTTCAAGAAGCGAAATGGTACGTGCTTTAGGTGATAAAGTAGCAGCAATCCTATTCTTGGTGAAACTGGACAAAATATTCATGCAGCAGAACGCATTTTTAATGAGAGGTTTCCCGATCGCCCCGTTTCGAGGACTTATTTAAGGAAGCTTCTTCGTAAGTTTGAAATAACGGGTAGTATTAATGATGCGAAACGATCTGGCAGACCACAAATTTCTGATGAGAAAAAAATTGATATACTGGCAGAAGTAATAGTTAATCCTACTTCTTCAACAACTCACGTTGCATCTACCTGTGAAGTCAGTCGAAGTACAGTACACACGGTGTTGAAAAAAAACAAATTTCATCCATACAAATTAAACTCTCAGACGACGACCCAGACCGAAGACTAGAATTTTGTGAAAATATGGAAACTAAAATTAACCAACAGCCAGACTATGTCAAAACAATTTGTTTTAGTGACGAAAGTACTTTCTATCTAAATGGAAATGTAAATACACAAAATGTGAGGTATTGGAGTGACGCAAATCTTCACCTGTTTCGTGAAACACATACCCAATTTCCCCAGAAGGTGAATGTTTAGGCAGGTATTCTGGGAAACCACATCGTTGGGCCTCTTTTTTTAGATACCAATTTAACTGCTGAGGTTTATCTGGAGCTGTTGCAAAACGCAATAGAACCGTTAATCCTTGAAAATTTGGAAGATAATCCAGATGAATTCGGCCATTTGGAAATAACATTCCAACAGGATGGTGCTGCTCCACACTATTACGGTGCAGTAAGACGGTATTTGGATGAGGAGTATCGTGGTAGATGGATTGGACGACGAGGTTCAACGGAATGGCCAGCTCGATCACCGGACCTCACACCTTTGGATTTTTTTCTGTGGGGGTACCTTAAATCGAAGGTTTACGCCACTGAACCTGACGATATTGACGTTTTAAAACAACGTATTGTTGCAGAATGTGAGGCTGTTTCCGCAGACACATTTGCAAAAGTACGAGAAGAGTTTAAAAATAGGATATTTTACTGTCAGGAAGTAAATAGAGGGCACTTCGAGCAATTTCTTAAAGTAGTTACTGATTCTTAAATCTGTAATTAATATCATACTGAATGGAATTTAAATTTTAATGTTTACTAATGAGCCATTAAAACTGCCATAAACACAAACAAAATTAGTATCATTGAATATGCTTTTTCGATACCTTTTCGCTTGCCGTAGGGTTCCATTCAAAATTATTGGTCACAATGGCCTTGTGACGTCATCTTTGACGATTTCGTCATCTATCATCACTAGTAGGGAAGTTTACATCCTTTAATATTCAGATTCCAAATTTCACTTGTTCATGTATAATCGTTCAAAAAATAAGAGGGGGGGGAAGGGAACTTTTGAGAAGCACTGTATATAGTCACTCTTTTTCCATACTGTATGAATAATCTTCGGTATGTTGAATAATATCTCTTTTTTCTCTTCTTAACTCTCTTTTTTTTCCCAACTCCCTTTAAAGGTTGTCTTTTTACTTTCACTTGGCAATAAGATAAGGAACATTTTGGGAAGGAACTGTATCCTTCTTCAAGATCCCAAGAGCCCGTCGTCTGTCTATAGACTCACTCAATCCTAATTAGTCTGCACCAGTATGTAACATTCATTCTCTCACGAAAAATGATAAAAACTTATTCCAGTACAACGGGATCATTTGGCCCAAGAGTCACATTGAGGTACACATCAATAATGATTTGAACTAGAATCACTCGTTACTCCCATAATTTTTTGTTTTATTGATGTTTCACACCTGATTGTTTTGAGCACATTTGAATGCCAATTGTTAAGTAGAACGTTCCTTTTTTAAACCATTTTATAAATTAGGATATGATTATTAACAATAGATCCATTGACATATGTTCAACGACGATTTGCAACAATGCCTAAACAACCTCAACGAAGTACTTTGTACGATTGATTACGTCTAAGGTAGGTTGACTTCCTTTACCTACGGAACTATAATTGCGTTGTTCCAATGTAGTCGTGAACTAACAATACTTCTTTTATTCATATTATAACTCTGAAGAAGCGAGAAATATACTCGCAAAACGTTAGCGAAGACGTAGAATAGTTTTTTTTGTCCAACACCCTGCAATTCCTCAAATTTAGAATCACTCAGTTTTTCACTCGAGGACATACAATAGTCAACAGAATATTAACCAGGTAAACCAGAATTTCATTGAATGTCAACAATCCACAAGTTTTAAGTGTACAATGGCTAAAATCATATGAACATTAAAAGTAAACAATGTGTCCTTATCACCTAGATATACATATATAGTAACTCTTTTTCCATACTGTATGAATAATTTTCGGTATTTTGAATGATATCTCTTTTTTCTCTTCTCAACTCTTTTCTTTCCTCACATCGCTCTGTAAAGGAAGATTTTGGGAAGGGAGTGTTTTCTTCTTCAAGAGCCCATCATAAGTCTATAAACTTGCTCAATCCTAGATTAGTCTGCACTAGAAAGTTACGTTCATTTTCTCATGGAAAATTATGAAAAAGTATTCCAGTACAACAATATCGTTTTGCCAAGAGTCACATTGAGGTACACAACAATAATGATTTGAACTTGAATCACTCATTTTTCCACTCGAGAACAAATAATAGTCAATAGGTAAACATTAATTTCATTAAAGGTCAACAATCACAAGAGATTCAACAAGTTTTAGGTATAGGATCGCTAAAATCATATATAAACATTAATGTTTGGAAAAGTAAACAATGTACGTATGTAGTCTCAAAAATCGAGAGGGAGTATCCGTTATTTTGAATTCCCAATAGTGAAATGAAAAATATATGTAGATATATTCTGAATAACTAACAACCCACAGAAAAAACGATATATGTTAAGGTGGCACAAATACTTTACCAAAATTTGAAAATATACTATAATTATGGTTTTTTGTTGTTGTGTTTCACCATCAGAATTTTTGTTGCTTTTGCGTTAAAAAAAAAAGACTTTTAATAGTTTAAGGTTGGCGACAAATATGGCTTGTAAAACTAATCCGATAGAGGAGCCACCATGCATTATAGTGAATATTTATCAAAGTCTCCAACCGTGCAAATGAGTAATTACTCGAAACTAATTTCTACTACGAGACAATATCCGGAGAACTGGCCGGCGGGCACTGTCAAAGATTATAGTTCCACTCTTTGGCCCTGCTGCCGATGAAGTTACGAACTCCATGTATTAGCTGTCTTGAAGTTTTAATTATCATTCGATTTGGAAATTAATCAGGAAGAAATGATTCGTGAAATAGTTATTCCGAAATAACATTTTTTGAAAATAAAATCTTACGTTGTTATATTCATTATAATGAGGTCCAACAAAGGTTAAAAATCAACCTAGAGATTCGTAATTATATTGGCGAGCTTGGCAACATACCAGTTGGGTTGTCCTTGAAGGGAAATCAGGAAATCCCTCGTTACGGATTTACGGCAGAATATATATTCCAGCGCCAGCGGCAGAGGAATCGTTATTGATTTTGAATTTTGATATTATTTTAATGAATATTTTGAAAATCTGCATTGTCAACTGGGCATATATTAGTTTTGAATCCCAGGTTCATATGTATTTCGATTGTGACTTTTGTGTTAGTTTGTTTGAATAAGTCGTAAGGAATGATCCGATTTTATGAAATCAATGAATAATTCACTGGTTGAATTTTACACCAGTAGATTTCTAGAGTTGGAAGTTACAGCTCATAATTTAAAAAATAAACAGAAATATATTTAACAAAACTTTGCCAAATTTCACAAAAAAACAGTTTCCAATATCTGCGGCATTTTTACGGTTCATTATGAACGAAATTTTGTGGAGAGAAAAATGGTTCTACGTTAGAAATATTTTATATGAATTGTGTGTACAGGAGTAAATAATCAAACAAAGTTTCTAAAGGATGAAGAATGATACGACCTCCGTGGGTAGAAGTTGTTGTAGAATAAAAATTGAAAGAAATAAAATGATTTTTACGTCTTATATGTTATATGCTGAATTTTCCGTTGTAAAACCAAAAAATTATTTATTTTCATATATCGCGTGTGATTTTGTAGTTATATCACAAGTGATGTATTTTGGTAATTATTTTTTCGTGTAATTTTTAACCAGAACGGTAAATTTAGTTGAGTTACCTTGTATAATTTCGATAATACCTGATTATACATAGAGTAGCTCCACCAATCGAAAAATTTTTCAATAACTTCATTTCCGTAAAACCACATCGACATCAATATACAAAATACACAAACAACAGGACCGTCAAATTTTGACGTTTATCAATAATTGTTCAAAAAAGAGTCGATTCGAGATTTATCATTAAATGCAATAGACGAAAGTATACAAAATACTGAGCCTCATAACAGTTAAAACAAAAAAGTACGTATGGAAACAATTTCTTACGTTTTGTAGTGAAAGAAACTATGTACTAAATGAATCAATTTCCACTAAAATGATAGCATCCATTTTGAAAGATTGGGCTTTCAATATGCGAAAAGGTAATGGAGAAAATTATAAAGAAAATGTGGTTAAAACGATGTGGAACGTAACGGCAAAACAAATACAAGAAAAATACATGAAGGAGTTTAATAGAGTGATTGATCCATTCTCTAGCCCCATATTTTTAGCCGCACGAAACGCAAGAAATTCAAAAAGAAGGGAACTTCGAATGTTACCGGACAAGGGAAAGGTTAGTGCATCAGCATTCAAAGATACCGAGTACCTAGCAATGATAGAAGCGTGGGATGAAAATACACCGGAAGGATTACAAATAAAAATGTTCTTAATTGCTTCTCTAGATCTTGCGTGGAGAGGAAATGAAGGAGCGTCATGTTCGACTCATTATCTTCAAAAGGAAACTGGAAATGATGGTACTCCAACTGGTAGAATACAATACAATCCTATTTTTGCCAAAGCCACACAAGGAGGAGCAAAACCGTGTGCTTATAATACATGGCTTGTACCCAACCATAATCAAGTAAAGCGAAAACATCAATATTTAAACAGATATGCAAATTGGAGTGCATGAACTTAGTAAATTGACCAAAAAGTCTGCAGAATTGGCAAATTTAAATATGACAAACAAAACATTTTCAAATCATTCTCACCGAGCACTGCTGTTTCACAATTGGCAAAAGCAGGTGTATCGGAACAAGAACTTATTAAAATAACAGGACATGGTAAAAGCAATTCTATCAAACCCTACCTAGAGTTAGATGAACAACATCACCAGAACATAATAAATAAGATGAGATCCAATTTTTAAAACACTACACGTTCAAGTAATAACACCTTCGGTATTTCCAGCACTTCAATGAGTAGTAGCCACGTTTCCAGCGCAGAAAATAACTCAGTAAAAAACACGTAGAATATAATAATTTTAATTTTCATTGTAACAATTTGTATTTAAATTAATAAATTGTTTATATTTACTTAATTCACTCAAAAAATAATCGTATCAAATACAATACGTACTTCAAAATAAATACGGTTATACATCTAAAATTTCCTGCATAATTGCAAATTGTGTCAGTTTGACAGAATAATCCTCCCGCTTCGCGGTCGGATTATTTGAACTGTCAAACTGACACTCTTTGTAATTATGCAACAAGTTACCGATGTATAACCTGATTATTTTGAAGTACTTATAGTATTACTACTGAGTATACTTTGACATTTTTGTGTCAATATTATTGTAGAAATTCACGAGACCAAATTTCTTTAAAAATATTTTTCGAAAGAAATTTGGTCAAGTGGTATTTCTGCAAAAATATTGGCGGAAAGGTAGAAACTACTTTTAATTGTGAAATCTATAATCTACAGGGTCACTTACGGTCGATGGTAGGTTAGACGTTTATGGAGAACGGTACATAGTTTTATTTTGAAATTTTGGTTTCTTGGGTAATTATTTCTGCTCTATCGATCTGAATGCTGAATGCTGCAACCCTGCATTAGTTATGGGCCAAAACTCAAAGCAAAACCAAATTTACTAAATTAATGAAAATCAAAATTTTCATTGTATAAAATAACAAATAACAAAACGGTCAAACATAATTAACAATGTCAATACAATAGCATAATATGTATAAAAATTCAGAAAACGTTCACAACAATTGTTTAAAATGACCACCTTTGGTTTCCAAACCTTTTAAAATACGAATATTTGTGGCCCTCCTTATTTCATTGGCATCTAGCACCCCGTTGCAATTGATTACTCGTTGGAGCAGGTCTTGTTTACTGGGTACCGATGTCATTTAAACTTTCCTTCACAAATTCCCCCACAAGTAAAAATAAAGTGGCGTTGGGTCGGGTGATCTCGCAGGCTAATTCCACGGTCCTAAACTTCTAAACCAGCTATCTTCGAACATTTGGAACAACTCCGTTATTACTTCCCCAGTGCAATAAACCGCTGCCCCATCCAGTTGAAATCATCAGGAATGAACTCCTCTAATGACAGATTATCCAAAAAGTCGTTCACCACTGACCTTAGAATTTCGAGATATTTTTCAGAATTCAACGGTTCATCGTAAATTATAAATCTTATTTGGTTATTTTTCAGAAGAAAAAATACGTTAAAACTAAACTTCCTGAAATCCCATTCCCTTGACAATATGTTGAATATTGTCAGCCCAGAAATGTTTGTTTCTTCTATTAAAAATGCCTTCCCTGGAATTTAGCTTCGTCTGCCCAAATTATTTTCTTTCAAAAGTTAGGATCTTCTTGGGTGCGGATCTTGATGATCTTCTGGTTTCAGGGCTTGAACTTTCGAAGACTTGTATGGATGCATGTTATGATTACGAAGGATCCTTCGAATAGGAGCATGAGTTGAGCCTGAAGCTTCTTCTGCACTTTTGATGGAAGCTTGGGGTGAAAATAGGCTAACACATTTCTAATGATGTCTCTTTTTGAAGTTACAGGCTTTGTAAATTTCATTTCGCTTTCAGTTTTGACCCATAACTTATGAAGTTATTTTGTAATCGTACACATTTTCTCTCGTTTATTGGTTGTGAATCGGAATATATTTCATTGGACCTTCTGCATGTTCTTGTTATAATTTGATCACATTGACCATATGAAGAATGAACAATTTTATCAAAACTTCATTTGAATAGTTATTGCCTTCCATACGCGCAAACGTTTTATTATTGATGCACTGATTGTCAAATTTTCATAATGACATGTTCCATAACATTTTCCTAATATGGCAAAATAATCCAATTTTATTGAAACTTGCTTTCATTTCACAAACCTGACTAGGTAGATATAGGAACATGATACATCAGTTGAAAAGAACTTCAATTGTTTTTCAGGATATTTGATAATATACAGGGTGTTCCACTTGAAAACTGCACTTTTCTCAATGTTTTATCTATCGGTAAAATCACAAATTTTGAACCATCCTGTAGAGAACAAATCCCCTTAGAACTAATTCACAGGACATTGGTGAACTACAACCAAAATTTCAGCTTTCTACTAATCGACATACCGCGATTACTTCGGCCAATTCTACTCTAGAACAGTGGACAACATCTCTCTACGTTGCATATACTTTCATGGTAGATTTTCCCCCAAAATCACATCTTGTATTCCACCTTATAGGGTTGAAAAGGGAAACATTCTCAATTGAATATTGATAGAAAGATTTTTCTGTTAATTGAAAGAACCACGATTAAAATGAAGTTATTTTTTGTGAATGTCTAACAGAAAACAACTACTTCCCCGGCTAAAGCCACGCTGGACATTGAACTACATCTGATAGATATTCTGAAAAGGCCCTAACTCAAAAGAAAAAATCTGAAATTGAAAATTTGCATTTTTATTCAGATAGTTATTTGATTTTCTATTCCAGTCTTGATTGAGAACTCATAAAGATGAATGAGGCAAAGAAGAATGTTTTCCAAAAGAGAGTACTCACCAGAAATCATTCGTAACATTGACGCAGGAGAGACATCGCATTCACTAGGTCTTCAATACATTTTTGTCGACAAAAATCTATTTCACGCTTCCACGATCATCAGGAAGACCGGATGAAATGGGAAACACATTTTCAAGAAGCAATCTCACTTTGCAAAGATAGAAAAAGTTAGAATCACTTCTTTTGGAGAGACACTTTGAAATTAGTGTTTTCTGAAATTAAAACCTCCATTTTGATCGTGGATTTTTCAATTCACAGAAAAATCTTCCTATCAATATTCAATTGAGAATGTTTCCCTTTTCAACATGAATACCCCTCAATAGACCAGGGCTGAAGCCTTTGAAAATGGTAAGAAGTAAAAAGAAATAATAGTAGGATGAAACCCATTGGAGGAGGAAGAGAATATAACAAAAATGAAAGGAAAACTAATTTACGGGCGATCTGAGGTCGGGAAGTGGAAGGGGGTGAGTTTTTAAGGGTAAAAAACGGTTTATCTCGATTTTCGGCAAAACTACGGGTCCTATGTAAAAAAGTTGGACGGCAAAGTTGTAGGTAATGGAAAAATCTACAACTTTTGTATCGTTACTTTTTTCACATAACCTCAAAATTTATGTGAAAAATTCAAATAACCAAGTTTTTGGTTTTTTATTTTTATCTTTTACAAAAAAAAAAAATTCAACGAAATTTAGTGAAAATTCAGTTTTTTATGTCCCAAACACACTGTAATTTTTTTGATTTAAAATATTAATTTTTCCACCTTATTTTGACTAAATATCGAAAAAGCACCCTAATTTTCAATCGAAAATTCTCCCGTCAAAATATCAGCGTTTTAAAAAAAGTCGGTGGGCTTTTTGTTCGTTGGAATCTCTACTTTCTGATGGTATAAAAAAAAGTACATTAGTATGGCAGAAAATGCAAAGAAACGAGAAAAACTCGAATCCGAATTTAATAAGACATCTACAATATTTTGAGAAAGTTGTAGAATCTTCTTTAAATTATATGCGTAGATGCCTATTTATTGCTATTCCAAAATAACTTATATACCTGAGTGACCTACGGAAAATTTTAGCCCATCAAAAGGTATTTCATAGAGAAGTGGGGAAGGGGCTAGGAGGGTCTGGGCCTTACTACCTGTTATTTCTTTGCATTTTCTGAGAACATTTACCATAGTAATGTATTTTTTTTACAACATCAGAAAGTAGAGATCTCAACGAACAAAAAGCCCACCGACTTTTTTAAAAAACCTGATATTTTGACGGGAGAATTTCTGATCGAAAATTAGGGTGCTTTTTCGATATTAAGTCAAAATAAGGAGGAAAAATAAATATTTTAAATCAAAAAAACTACAGTGTGTTTGGGACATAAAAAGGTACGTTTTCACCAAATTTCGTGATTTTTTTTTTGTAAAAAATAAAAATATAAAACAAAAAACTTGGTTATTTGAATTTTTCACATACATTTTGAGATTATGTGAAAAAAGTGTGAATACCAAAGTTGTAGATCTTTTTATTACCCACAACTTTTTTCCATAGGACTTGTTGTTTTGCCGGAAATCGAGATAAACCGTTTTTTACCCTTAAAAACTCACACCCTTCCACTTCCCGACCTCAGATCGCCCGTAAATTATTTTTCCTTTCATTTTTGTTATATTCTCTTCCTTTTTCAATGGGTTTCATCCTACTATTATTTTTTCTGGTTTCAAAAATTATCGACCCTGGTCTACAAGAGGTTATCTTGACGATGGAAGATAGTGACTAAAGTTTATCTTTCAGTCGCAGATGATTCCACATCTGATTTTATGAACATCCTGTTTATATTTTCAACAAATCAACCTTATAGGGCTTGAGGCTCAGTGGCACGAGTCTTGTGTCCACTGTTTCCACCCGGCGCAAGTTCAACTCCCGCGGCTGGTGAAACTTTCCAAACATCGCCTTATCAGAAATCTGTTTTTTTGTCGCATGACGCAATTCACTGCCTGTGGAATAATGATAATAAATAAGCAGGGTAGGTCAAACAACACCAGCAATGACCTTGGTGAGTGGCGCCACCACTTAACCCAGCCTAGGATGCAAAATCGGACCGGCAGCTTAAGCGCATCCGGGAGAAAAAAGGCAAACACTTCCTCTGGTGTCGGCCGTGTTTCTGCTAGGCTAACCCCCTCGCAGGATCATACTCTGGTTCCTAGAAGGAGGAGACACGGCCCCACAACCGACCTCATCCGGATGGAGGTCAACGGCAAGGTGGTGGGGCCCAAATCGATGGACAGCCTAATGACGACATACGCAATGGACAACGTTCTGAGTGGACAGACGAAATGAGAGACGGCCTTCTGCGTTGCTATGAGAGTAGCGAGCCCGGCCGAAGGGGATACATGGCGCGAATGCATGCTCTGTGGTGCGTGGCACACCCAGAGTATGCCGCATTTTCCTCACAAAATCTACGGATTATGTATCCACCTTCGTAGCCGTGTTATGTGAGACCGCCTCCTAGGCAGGTTAAGGACGTGGCCGAAGTGGCAGAAGTGCCGCGAGTCGAACCCGCCGAAGAGGTGGCAGGTATCAATATTCCACCAACAGAGATTATCAGAACACGCAGGGTGCTCCGCACTTTGAAGCCCTGAAGCCTCAAGATCTGGCTCGAGTGGATGCGGAAATTCGTGAAGCGCTTCCAGAAGAGGCTGACATCTGGCAAATCAACACCGCCGTATACGATGCTGCTCTTTATGCTTTCCCGTGCGGATACGCAGAATAATGCGTCTTCGACTAGAAAGCATGAGAGACGCATACAAAAGATGGAAGCCAAAATCAAGTCGGCGAGACAACACGCATCCGTATCCAATGTGTGATGGATCACGTAGTGGCCAAAGGCCATTTACGCTAACGGTGCGGCGAATCGCAGCTAAGTTGCGACGAGTCCATCACACATTGAATCAAGGAGTGCTGTTAACCATTAAACAACACTGCATTGATAGGATACGAATGCTAGTGGCTGCCAAAAGTCACTAGTACGGCGAGCGAGAGGAATCGCGGAAAACAAACAGTTCCGCGAGAAACCCTCCGCTTATTCCAGCAACCGCCGTTGTTGTGGAAAACCCGCCGACCGCTGATCAGGTGGAAAATTTCTGAAGGAGATTTACGAATATCCGCAGCCATCAACATAGACACTCCAGCCTGACGCAGTTTGAGCCTTCTGTAGGAGGTTTCAGCAACTCATCCCATTGAACCGCCAACCGATAACCCCGGAAGAAGTTCGGAAAGCTCTACAGGCTCGAAGAACCTGCTGCTCCAGGCCCAGACGGGTTGTGCAACTTGTGGTGGAAGAAGTTCCCCAGTACCCACCACCACTTAGCCAGAGTTTTCGACTCGTGGCTTAGTGGAGAGCAGCAGATTCCGGCTTGGTTTGTCGAGGGCGAACCGTGCTAATCCCCAAGAACGGAAATTTGTCTGATCCCAAGAATTACAGACCGATAACATGCTTGAACACGTTTACAAATTGTTTACGCGCATTTTGTACACGCGAATACTCCTCGCAGTGACACGGTGTACGAACGGATATATGAGCAGAAAGGGTCAAAGAAAGGGTTGCTCTGCAAGGAGAACCTGCTGATCGATAGATGTATCACGCAGGACTCCGTGCAGTATAAGCGCAACCTTCGATGGCCTGATCGATTACCGCAAGCATTTGATTCAACATCGCATGAGTTGATCTTGCATTTGCTCAGATGCCTTGCGGTACCCGATCAAATAGTGAGATGCATTGAACAGTTGATGCCACTCTGGAAGACTCGCTTCACCATAACATCAGGTGGAGCCAAAGTCCAAACGGAGCAGGTTATCTTTAGGAGAGGGTGTTCCAAGGGGATTCCCCAGCCCCTCCTTTGCATCTCACTTATCTCACTTATCCGTTGCGCCCAGAAAACCCGTGGTTACAACTGTGGTGCCCCGGAGTCCGAAGGCATAAGGTCACCCATTTATTTTATATGGATGACCTGAAGCTTTATGCCTCGGGTGAGGGAGATCTCCAGCAATCTCTGAGGGTGGTGCAAGAGTACACGCATGCTATCGGTATGGAATTCGGGATGGATAAATGTGCACTGGTTCATCTCAGAAGAGGACGATGCGAGGATTATGGAGAGGACGCGCAGCTGGTAGATGGAAGTATCCTCCGCCATCTGGATGCCGGAGAGGCGATACTATCCTAGGAGTGCAACAACGTTGCACCCAAGAGGTAGTGGCGGTTAAAAACGCTTCCGCGGCAAGTATCAGCAGAAACTCCGGCAGATCTGGTCATCAGAACTGTCGGGCATGAACAAAGTTTCTGCCACCAACATGCTTGCCGTTCCGATACTGATCTACCCTTTGGGTGAGTGAAGTGGACCCTGGAGGAGCTGCGCGGAATCGACGTGAAGATTCGCAAAATGATGCACCTACATCGTAGTTTGATCCGAGATCGTCCGTTCCACGGTTGTACCTCCCCGAAAACAAGGAGGCCGTGGACTTTGAGTTTGGAGGTCACACAACAGGATGGTGTTGGATGGAGCCTGTAAAGTCATCAGGAGCTTGATCCTTTCTGCATGGTCAAAGACCATGAGATTGCAGGAAAGGAGCGTTTCTTTAAGGCAGCAATCCGTGCAGCCGATGAACTCGGTCTTAGAGTTCGACACCGAGCGGGATATCCAAGACTCTATCACCGAGTTGGAGCCCGCTCGAAGGAGAGTCCACATAAAAGCTGCAGAGAATACGTACATCTGAGTCCCACAAGGATAAGCTGATGCATGGAATCTTCTACAAACATATTGAAGACCACGGTATCCGAAAGGCTGACCTTGCTTTCTTAGGTCAGGTGGACTCCAAGTCGGAGACTGAGGGATTCATCATGGTTGCCAGGACGGGTTTTCAACACTCTCGTCTACCGAAGCGCGTGATGGGTATAGAGGTCCCGACACGAGATGCAGGGCCTGCCGTGGAGCGCCTGAGACCATCATGCACTTGCTGTCAGCATTGCAGCATATGCGATCTCTGCCTATATCCATCGTCATAACGCGGCGTTACGAGTGCTGTATTATCATTTACGACACTCGTACGGTATTGATGAGACACCGGTGCTGCCCTACGCCCGGGGATATTGAGTCCGTTGTGAGAATGAGAAGGCCGAATTTATTGAACTACTCATTCCCCACCCTCAGGCAAATACAAGCCAACAAGCCGATGTAGTCCCTCTTCGACCGCGAGCAGAAAACGATATACGTCATAGAGTTTCTGGATCCAGGCGAGACGAATATCGTGCGAAAAGAGGACGAGAAACGGACGAAGTATCGAGATTTACTCTTCGAGCTCCGCAGTCCCTATCCAGACCATTCTGTAAAGATAGTGGTTCTATTATAGGGCCCTTGGTGGAATGATGCCAACGCTACTCCAAACCTGAAATTATACCGGCATGCCAAATCGGCAGAATCTCTAGCCGGCCGCATGCAGAAGGCAGTCATTCTCGGATCGTTACGTCTGCTCAGGACACATGATTCACGGACCCAATGATCTCACCTCACGGGTGTGGAGTTTATGTAACTAGCGCCCCTTCCGAATGGGTCGGAGCTTCGGAAGTAAGGCTGACTGGTCATAATAATAATAATAATAATAATAATAATAATAATAATAATAATAATAATAATAATAATAATAATAATAATAATAATAATAATAATAATAATAATAATAATAATAATAATAATAATAATAATAATAATAATAATAATAATAATAATAATAATAATAATAATAATAATAATAATAATAATTTGTCTGATCCCAAGAATTACAGACCGATAACATGCTTGAACACGTGTTACAAATTATTTACGCGCATTTTGTACACGCGAATACTCCTCGCAGTTGACACGGTGTACGAACGGATATATGAGCAGAAAGGGTCCAAAAAGGTTGTTGGCTGCAAGGAGAACCGCTGATCGATAGATGATCACGCAGGACTCCGTGCAGTATACGCAACCTTTCGATGGCCTGATCGATTACCGCAAGGCATTTGACTCAACATCGCATGAGTTGATCTTGCATTTGCTCAGATGCCTTGCGGTACCCGATCAAATAGTAGATGCATTGAACAGTTGATACCACTCTGGAGGACTCGCCTTCACCATAACATCAGGTGGAGCCAAAGTCCAAACGGAGCAGGTTATCTTCAGGAGAGGTGTGTTCCAAGGGATTCCCTCAGCCCCTCCTTTTTGCATCTCACTTATGCCATTATCCGTTGCACTCAGAAAACTCGTGGTTACAACTCGTGGCACCCTGAGACCGAAGGCATAAGGTCACCCATTTATTTTATATGGATGACCGGAAGCTTTATGCCTCGGGTGAGGGAGATCTGCAGCAATCTCTGAGGGTGGTGCAAGAGTACACGCATGCTATCGGTATGGAATTTTCGGGATGATAATGTGCACTGGTTCATCTCAGAAGAGGACGATGCGAGGGATTACGGAGAGGACGCGCAGCTGGTAGATGGAAGCATCCTCCGCCATCTGGATGCCGGAGAGGCGATACCTACCTAGAGTGCAACAACGTTGCACCCAAGAGGTAGTGGCGGTTAAAAACGCTCCGCGGCAAGTATCAGCAGAAACCCGGCAGATCTGGTCATCAGAACTGTCGGGCATGAACAAAGTTTCTGCCACCAACATGCTTGCCGTTCCAATACTAATCTACCTTTGGGTCGCGAAGTGGACCCTGGAAGAGCTGCGCAATCGACGTAAAGACTGCAAAAATGATGCACCTACATCGTAGTTTGTATCCGAATCGTCCGTTCCACGGTTGACCTCCCCGAAAACAAGGAGGCCGTGGACTTTGAGTTTGGAGGTCTCACAACAGGATGGTGCTGGATGAGCCTGTAAAGTCATCAGGAGCTTGATCCCTTCGATGGTCAAAGACCATGAGATCGCAGGAAAGGGAGCGTTTCTTTAAGGCAGCAATCCGTGCAGCCGATGAACTGGTCTTGTATTCGACACCGAGCGGGATATCCAAGACTCTGTCACCGAGTTGGAGCCCGCTCGACGGAGAGTTCCACATAAAGCTGCAGAGAATACCGTACATCTGAGCCCACAAGGATGCCGATGCGGAATCTTCTACAAACACATTAAGACCACGGTTATCCAAAGGCTGACCTTTTTACTTAGGTCAGGTGGACTCAAGTCGGAGATGAGGGGTTCATCATGGTTGCCAGGACGGTGTTTTCAACACCTCCCACCGAAGCCGCGGATGGGTATAGAGGTCCCTGACACAAGATGGGGGCCTGCCGTGGAGCGCCTGAGACCATCAGCACTTGCGTCAGCATGTACAGTATATGCGGTCTCAGCCTATATCCATCGTCATAACGCGGGCGTTCGAGTGCTGTATTATCACTAGACACTCGTAGGTATTAGAGACACCGGTGCGCCCTACGCCGGGGATATTGAGTCCGTTGTGGGGGAATGAGAAGTGCCGAATTTATTGAACATATTCCCCACCCTGGCAAACAACCAACAAGCCGATGTACCCTTCGACCGCGAGCAGAAAACGATATACGTCATAGAGTTTTCGGCCCGGGGGAGACGAATATCGTGCGAAAAGAGGAGAGAAACGGACGAAGTATCGAGATCTACCTTGGCTCCGCAGACTCTATCCGACCATTCTGTAAAGATAGTGGTTCTGATTATAAATTTGGTGGAAGATGCCTCGCACTCCCCAAACCAAAATACCGGAGCCGTAAATCGGCAGAATTTAGCCGGCCGCATGCAGAAGGCATATTTCGGGTCGTTACGTTTGTCAGGACATGATTTTTGACCAATGATTTTTCACCACGGGGTGGGGGAGGTCATTTTTATGAACTAGCGCGCCCTTCCGAAGGGTCGGAGCTTCAAGGGGCCGACTGGTAGTGTTTAAAAACGAAAAATAATAATAATAATAATAATAATAATAATAATAAAATAATAATAATAATAATAATAATAATAATAATAATAAATTTCTTTATTCATTATTTGCTCATTGACCCTTTCAATAGTAATTCGCCCATTAACATTACAAAATTTAAAAAGGGGGGGTTCAGCTATGAAGTGTTTTCAACCCTACCGGGAGAATATGCAATACACAAAAACTAAATATAAACCCATTAACCTTCGAACAGCTTCCATCTGTTGAAGTACATAGATGACTTCCTAATACAAATAAAACAAAACTTATAAGTATATGTATATTATGACCAATTAGACTATCGAGTTGTCGTGCATTGTTATTGCTGCCTTGAGGAAACAAGGCTTTCAACCTTTTTTGAAATTTTTCAGTGAAAATTCCTTGATTTCTACCGGTACAGATTGTAAAGTTACCGCCTATGGAAAAACTTTGCAAAGGTCGCTAGTATGTCTGGGGATTAAAGCATATACCGTTCGTGAGGAATCTTGAGAGATAGCGGAACAGTTTCTGCGGAACGGCGGGCTACCAGAATTAAAAAAATTTTGTGAGTTGGGAAGCGAGGCATTTCCCAAATTTTTAATTTCAGCCATCCCGAATCTTCAAACGATGCACTGATGTGATCATACTTACGATACCGTAAGAAAATCTAATGCATGATTTAAATTTTTTTTGTAGTCGCAATGCCTCTGGAGGAGGGTGGACCATAAATAGTCACATGTGTATAATGTTCCTTCAAGTAACCCGTAGGGCCAACTTTTCCCAAACTTTGGCTCCATGGTGTTCTTACGAACATTAATAAGGCACCAAATGGAGAAAACCCAAAAATGTATGTCGAAACAGAAATTTTTTAACGGATGAATTTTCCCAGATCGAGAGGCCGCAATGTAGTGTTTTAGGACTCACCTATTGTTTCATCTATCTCATAAAACATTTGACACCTTTGTTGACGATAGAGTTATTTTTTCCTTGGAAGATAATCTGATGATTCCAATAATCCACGAACAAAATCCAGGAATGGACAAAAGTGGATAATCGCTGAACGAAACTAGGTCAATTGTTGAATTCACATACAGGTGGAATAAATTTGCCGCAATATACGATTTCCAATGTGTTTGATGTTGATGGTGTCCATAGTCGACTAGCAAAAATATAAAAATACGCAATGGAGAATCAATTGGTCAACTGGGCCACTGTTCCCTTCCTGCACTCTTTGTCTCGAGCACATTTACGTACCAGGCAGTCTCGTAGTTACTAAGAGTAAAAGTAAAAGTACACGTTCACAAAGGAAGAAAATATAGAATTGTAAACGGGTATTTTGGGGTCACTGATTCAAGATACAAAAATTTGTATATTGTTGCTTTCGAAAAATGGGCCAATTCCGTCACAGTCCGCCATTAGTCGTATTAGAAAAGTTTGAATTTGATCTGTTCAGAACGTCGGAAATGTCAAAAATGTCGATGAACCACTTTGAAGCCAATGAATGGGGCGTCAAAATAGGGAAATAAGTGTGTGTGCCGCTGTTGAAGCAAGTTACCTGGTACGAGCCGACAAATCGCAGATCAAATCAAAAGAATGACATAATTGTTCAGGATATTTTCAAAAGGAATGGATACCATTTTACAAAAGTACAAACAACGCGGGAAATTTTTTTTTCCCGAGTACCACATTACACGAATGGAATTTTGTGAAACCATGATGGAAAAACAAAATGAAAATGTTTTTTAAACCTATTATTTACAGTCGAGTCACCTTTCTTCACATAGGAAACACAATCCATCTGTTGTAATGATATTGGTTTTCGGAAAAAAGCATCTTAGCCTTGGTACTCAATACCCACAAAACTCAATGTTTGGGAAAAGGGAAACTTAGGAGACTATATCATACTACCTTCATCGATGGTAACCTGAACTCGTCCAATATCTACAACTCTTTCAAAAAACAAATTATTCCGACAGTTCAGCTACTTCCTATTAATTTTGGGGACATTTGGTTTGAAAGGAGGTTAAAGTCACAATGCAGAGCAGTGCACAATTTCTCCAAACAGTTTCCAGATCGTGTAATATCTACACGTGGTAGACGTGGCCCCCCAGATTACCGAGATTTATCTCCGAGTGATTTCCTTTGAGGATATCTGAAAGAATCCATTATTGATATGAATTTCAGAGAGCTACAAATCCGATGGATTAAGGGGGAAAAATTTTCCAATTTTGCGCCAACATCACGCGAAATCTACCAAAGGATTAATTATCTCGTTTGACAGATTTGGCTATTGTTTGACAAACAAGGTGGTTTATTTGAACCTTTATTACATTGACTCGTGTTTTTTTTGTTTATATATAAAACTTATTTTCAGAAGATACATTATTTGTTCATTTATTGCAGCAAATAATTTATCGCTTGCAATGTAACGTCGGGTCGTAGTCTCTTTCCTGATAAGCCAGCACACATCCACACTGAAATTTTCAACTGACTGGGCTGAGCCTTATGGATTTGGGGAGTCACATGCTCTAGCTCTAGCTAAGAAAGTGGGAATAAATCAAGAATGGTCCAGTTGATAATTGATTCTCCATCGCCATATTTGTTATATTTTGTGCTGGTCGGCTGTAGACACCCCTTCAACATCCATTTTTCCACATTTTGTATAAAACCTCTGAGGCTAAAAAAAATACTCAATAACTCAGAGAGAGTTAGGAATTAACCCTATAGAGGTTGTAGGGAAGGAAAACCCTCGTGTGGTAGTTACTGCAAACTTGGGAAACCCATATGGACCTATGGCAACCCAAATTTTTTGAATCCTTAGTAGAACAAGTCTGAAAATTGCAAAATAAAGTGCTTCGAATAATATGGATATTAAGAGTTGTTGATATGTCCGGGGGACATTAAGGTCAGGAATAATAATCATTTAGAATGGCTTTTGCTTATCAATAAAAAGTTTGCAAAGCATATTCTAACCGTTGGTTAATTTATTCCTAGTATAACCGGAGGTGAAAAATACCGGGCCTTATAGTAGGTTTTATTCATCCAGGTATTTTTTTTCGTCTTTTGTATAGTTTTGTCATTTAAAAGTGATTTTACATTTTGTTGTGCGTTAACAAAAAATTAGAGATGCCCCCCAAAAAAAGCTAAGTTTGCAAGAAAAAATTGAGCCTGTCTTAATATGTGGGAGAGTTTTCATAGTTCAGAGAAAGAGATATAGTCAATTAGATATCCAAATAAGAATATCAATGGATCTATTTTGGGTTTCGTATTTTAAACAAATTTAAAGCTACAGGCAGTGTAGAAAATCGTTAGAAAATTCCACATAGTAAGCCCGTCACTACTGAAGAAAATTTTTTTTTTGTTGGAAATCTTAATTGAAAAGAAAAAGATTCTTCTGTGAATTGAAAAATCCACAGAAAATCTTTCTATCAATATCCAATTGAGAATGTTTCCTTTCAACATGAATATTCCACAAGAGGTTATCTTGCGATAGAAGATAGTGACAAGTTTATCTTTCAGTCGCAGATGATTCCACATCTGATTTTATGAACATCCTGTTTATATTTTTAACAAATCAATGACCTGTAATGTTTTGTTATCGGCAATAGAAAATACAGGTGGCATTATCGGAGAGGCAGGAACAAACTGGTATTCTGAAAAATCCATTAGAAGAATTT
>JAFIRS010006636.1:0-34283 GCA_018342105.1 Gonioctena quinquepunctata | reverse complement strand
GATAATTTCTTGAAATTTGAGTCCAAGGTGGGACTACTCTATGGCCCCCATCAATTTTTTTAAAAAAATTTTCGATTTTTTTTTCTTTTTTTTTTTCCAGAAAATAATCTACGACATACCCTTTTTGTTTTCTCAAGTTTCCCTTTTGGTTGATGAACAATTAGATTTCCCCTTTTAAATCTGTTCTTTTTTTTTTGGAGACTGTTTTGGGTTTTAAAGGGAAAATTTAGATTTCCGCTTTTTATTTTGTTTGAAAAATAAAATTTGGTTTTTTGGTTTGGAATTAAATTTTGGTTCTTACTTGAAATTTTCCTACCGAAGCAAAGTCTTAATTGGGAATTTTCCAAAATTTCCCAACGTAAATTTCGATGGTATAGTCCATCCAATATCAATTGCAGAAGCTGTTTCTATAGGGAGCAAATAAAAACTCACTTCGCTAACACGAGCGTATATGCGAAGAAACTGAACGAAAAATAATCTGTACTACTCGTAAACATTTCCCGTCGGCAGACGGTAGGTCAAAAGAGCCGATAGTCAACGTGGACGTGAGTGACAGCGGTCGCTTTTCTACAACCGATTCGTCTGGGCCAATTGTCGGACATCGATGCTTGTATAGGCGTGTCTATACGATGGAAGGTCATAAATCACGCGTTATAATTGTGTTTTAATAGCTCTGAAAGATTAAAAACCAGTAGCGTCTGTGGTCTTGGTGTGTGCCGATCGAAATACGTTTTAGGATATTCTAGTAACCTACATCAAACAATGAAAGAAATTATTTTCCTTTCTTAATGTATTTGTATAAATAAAAGCTTGTCTTTAATTTTTTTTCATTTTTCATTATTTATGAAGTATTTTTGAAATCTTAAAATATCTAAATAAAATTAGTTATCTCCGCCACTGCTGCTCACATGATTTCGCCGCAAGACTTTTTTATGCTTCTGCAATTGATATTGGGAAAACTATACCTACTTTCGACTACTGCACAAATTTTTTCTTGCAGCTGTTCATCATACATGGCTGCCTCTGCCTAGACACACAGCACACCACTGTTCTACTAATAGATTCTATTATCTATACCCCAAACACAAAGTATAGTGGTTTACGGTAATTTATGCTATAACCGGTCAGCAAAATTATCGACTGGTTTTTATGTGTGAGTCAGATTACAAAACAACATAGAATTTTACAGAACAATTTTTGACTTTCTACTCTCCATTTCGTGTGGAAAATAAAATCGGAAAAACTCATATGTTTTCAAATATTGCGGCCGATACTTAATAATAATCCATATTACTTAAAGCAAGCAAAAGACAATTCATTAATAGTATATCACGTATCAAGTGTTGTAAAAAGCATATTACGCACGAATGCAAAAATTACGCACGAATGCAAAAATTACGCACGAAGCCGCGAAGGCGAGTGCTCAAGTGCGTAATTGCTTTACAACACGCATTACGTACTATACTTTACCTACGGCCATAAACAGTGTGCCAAAAAAGTCTGGACTACTTTTAATATTTTCTTTATTGTTAGGTTTTGTAAATGATGCTTAAACACGTCGATTTTTTATTTTAGTTGTCTTTTTTTATTGTTTGGTTCATGTATTCAGAGATATCTAAAAACTAGTTAGGACAGGGTACTTCATTTCTTCAAATGGGATACCCTGTATATTATTGCATCTTTAGATTTTTTGAACGATTTTATTTCGGACGATTATACAAAATTGGATATATTTTCACAACTTTGATGATCATATAGGATATAATTCGTTCTATTTACTACTACGTTGGTTTAATTAACATTAGGAACATAATAATTATTTATGGTTATTGTACAATTATTAAATATATTAGAAGTATTTCGATGTGTCGAATCATATTACATTGTCATATTTTCATTTGTTGAGGTTGTATTACTATTATGTAAAATAATGAGGTGAGTTCTTTGTTTTTTGAGGAATTGTCAACATAACCTTCTGCTACTGAAGACGATTGCCACCCACCATGTCTCTTCAAATCCAATAGATCCCCGCCAGCATCGACGAAAATAATTGCCGAAGATCTGCGAAAACAGTGTCCGGTGTAGCGATTAGGATTTTCTAGTTTAAGAAATTTTGCAATATCTTTTGGTATACTGCCTAATTTGTTTATCCCGTTGTTTGGTGCATTTTCCATTTATATATTTAAAAAAAAAGGTCTTGCCCCTAGTGTAATATTTTTTGATTCTAGAATAAAAATGGTCAGAGATCACAGAAGAACGTTGAATTTTGGTTTTTGTATTTCGAATTTTATTAATGAAGGATTTTCCTGTGTCCTCAACATCTTCAATTTTCATATCTCTCAGTTCCTGTTTTCGGCATGCACCACTTACGCCAATTATAAGAACAGTCTAAAAATAAATGATAGTCTAAAAACTAAAGAACACGCTTTAATAGAAAACTAAACTTAAGAGTAGAAAATAATTTTAAATGAGTTTGAAATAAGAATACAGTGATTAACAACAAATTTATTTCATCGTAAAAAAGCGTGGGGTGCTTGATGTCAATTGTTGTTAATATTTCATGGACAGATATTGGTAAAAGTAGAATCATTATGAAAATATCTTAAAAAGCACCCCACGCTTTTTTACGACGAAATAAATTTGTTGTTAATCACTGTATTCTTATTTCAAACTCATTTAAAATTATTTTCTACTTTTTAGTTTAGTTTTCTATTAAAGCGTGGTCTTTAGTTTTTAAACTATCATTTATCTTCAACTTTTTAGTTTTGTTTTCTATTGAAGCGTGTTTTTTAGTTTTTCAAACTATTATTATTATTATTTAAATTTTTTAACTATTATTCTCCAATTTTGAATAGAATCGGACCATAATCACAAATCTCGTCCGCCATTTTAGAACCGCCATCTTGAATCCTTCAATTTTGACAAAATAATCATAATCTCCGACCCCAACAACCCTCACATACCAATTTTGAATAGAATTGGACCATAATCACAAAACTCGTCCGCCATTTTGGAGCCGCCATCTAGAATTTTTCAATTTTTACAAATAATCATAATCTCCGACCCCAAAAACCCCCACATACCAATTTTGAATAGAATTGGACCATAATCACAAAACTCGTCCGCCATTTTGGATCCGCCATCTAGAATTTTTCATTTTCAAAATAATCATAATCTCTGACCCAAAACCCCAATACCAATTTTGAAGAATCGGACCATAATCACAAAACTCGTACGCCATATTGGAGCCGCCATTTTGTTTTTTCTCAAACAAAAATGTCTTAATGCATTGTCACCGGAATTATGTACACCTGCCAAATTTCAAATCATTCGTACGTCTGGAAGTGGGTCAAAATCGCGCCCAAAGGAGTAAAAACTACTGTAAGTGTGAAAAATGGTATTAGTGGACATATTTTACCTTCATAAACAAGTACTGATTGTCAGGAGCCGTTTCGAGGGCATCTTGAATATTTTTGGGCGTCAAAATTTTAGATTTTGTGCTCCTAAAGCCATCCGATTTCCTTTTCAACCGACGAAACCAAAAAGGAGGAGGTTCTCTATTCGACCCGTATATTAAATTTTTTTCCATAATATTTTTTTATGTATGATCACGCATAACTTCTTACTGAGGCGTCCGATTCCGATAATTTTTTATTGGGTAGGGTGTACTTCGAATTTGGTCCCATTTGAATTTAAAAGATGAAATCCACCCCTAAGGGTAGCGAAATGAAGGATATTGATCACTCACCCTCTGAATTCTGGTCCGTTAACCGATTCTATCAGGCATAACTTTGTACTGGGTTCTTCGATTTGGATGATTCTTTTTTTAATAGATAGGGTATACCTTATATTTGGATTTCGAAAGGAATTAGCCACCCTTACGGGTAGAAAAGTAGGAGATAATTGATTTTTCACTAGTGAACATTGACACACACATACGTAGTTGACAATGACAGATCGCTACTGACATTATTCTTGTTCCACATCCGTCAAAATCAGCATATTTTATGAAAGGATGGAATGATATACAAAGTAATGAAATAAACTAACCAGAACAACGAAAATAATTTATATTACAACAAATAGTAAAAGTAGATAATCATATTATTTAACTGGTAATAGTTGAAGTAAGGTGGGTAAGTAAGTATTTTGGAAGTAATCAAAAAACAAGTAGGTAGTGATTGGTAGATTTTAGCCACAAAAAATTGAAAAATAAAACTTTTAACAAAAATTAAACCGACGAAATACGGAACTGAAAGTAAAAATACTTTTTAACAAAATAATCGACAGAAATCAACTGAAAGAAAATAAGAATAAACCTTTTAGTCTAAATGATAATTGAGCTCCTAAACTAATGGAGTAACTGATTTTGAGTCGGCGCCAAACAAACTAGCAATTGAATTAGGTGAAGGTAAAATGATGGCAGCGAGATGCACGGCTGCGTTTTGATGACTTCTTTCATAGATAATGATCTTCGATAATTGTTTGTTTGGCGCCGACTCAAAATCAGTTACTTACATTAGTTTAGGAGCTCAATTATCATTTAGACTAAGAAGGTTTATTTTATTTTTTGCTTTTCAGTTGATTTTTTCGTCGGTTTAATTTTTTGTTAAAAAGTTTTTATTAATAGCGCTATTAACTTCTATATTTATGTTGTTTTTTATGTTTAGAGTCGATCTAAGCATTGAGTAGAAGGCCCATAGAGAGCTAGGTTTAATTTTTTCCGATAGGTGTTGAAAATATGCTACCAAAACATCATCGGAGAAATAATTCACCTTATTTTTTTAGTCTGCAGTCCATGAATCTACTGTAACAATTTTCGTAGCGTTCGCGGGATTTACTTGGCAGTAAATCATTCGTTGCCATTTTTGCCATTGCCATGACGTTGGGAGGAGTTAATTTTTTGTTCTCACTATCACTTGACATATTGAAAATGTAGGTATTCTTTTTTAAACAGTATGTATCTTATAATTATTAAACAGAACTTATTTGTTTTAAAAAAAAGTTTGTTTGTATTATTTTGATTTTGACAGTTGCTACGACTACGCTGTTGACGGGCGATTGCGCGATCATGAACTACTTGCGGAATTATTAAATGTTCGGCTTACTTTTACGTATAAATTTCAATATATTCAAACATCGTGTTTTATTTACGAAAACTGTGCGATTTCTTTACCGTGCGTAATGAGCTATTTACTGAGGCTGTGTGTCGTATGTTTTTGCCTATTTTCTACAGTGCTCGTAGGTAAACTGGGTTTACAAAACTACGACACGTTTCACTATATGATAGCTACTTCAGATGGAGAGATAAAACTGGAGTATCATCTCCACCTGAAGAAGCTATTGTATAGCGAAACACGTGTCGTGGTTTTGTAAACTCAGTTTAGTGAAAATCATTCAGTGAAGTTAGTGTCTTTTGTTTTCTTTCATATTTTTTCTTTCATTCAAGTGTTTCAACTTTTCCCTGTAAGTTCTGAGCTATCAAGTCCTTCAATGAGGAGGCCATCTTAAGATTAACTAATCCGCCATCTTGGAGTTGCCATCTTCAATTCATAAATTACAACTAAGAATTAATAATCTGCGACTAAATGCATAATCTCCGACCTCAAAATCCCTATCATACCAATTTTGAATCGAATCGGGTTACAATTACAAAACTCGTCCGCCATCATAAATTTGTGAATTTTGATAAAAAATTCATAATCTCCGACCCCGAAAATCCCCACATACCAATTTTGAATAGAATCGGCCATAAACTCGGAGATCATCGGCCATCTTGGAGCCGCCAATTTAATTTAATGAATTTTGAAGAAAAATTCATAATCTTCGACCCTGAAAACCCCCACAGACCAATTTTGAATCGAATAGGACCATAAAAAATTCATAATCTGCTCCGAAAACCCCCACATACAAATTTTTTATAGAATGGACCATAATCCAAAATCCTCCGCCATTTTGGAGCAACCATCTTGAATTTATAAATTTTGACAAAAAATTCATAATCTCCGACCCCGAAAACCCCCACATACCAATTTTGAAACGAATCGGACCATAATCACAAAACTCGTCCGCCATCGTGGAGCCGTCATTTTTCTTCATAATGCATTGTCACCGGAATTATGAACACCTGCCAAATTTCAGCTCAATCGGATGTCGGCAAGTGCTCCAAAAATGGATTACAATTTTTGAACCGGAAAGAATGATAATGACATACGAACGAAGCGAGTTGAATATTAAAGCTTGAAGAAATCAGCCCAGGCTTGTCAATATTAGAAAACAACGCTGTTACGACATTCATTCCTGAAAATGGATACCATACAATTTGAGATTTAGTCCCTAGTCACTATGCAATAGATTACTTTCAGATGCTGTCAAAGTAAATTCAAGATGGCTGCTGGAGTACATACACACTTAACAGCTGTATGAGTTACGTTTCAATTTGTTTTTTTAAAGTTCGTATTGTAAATTAATTTTGGAATCCGATTGAGAATCAAGAGAGAGAATTAAAATTTCGTTTTGTTGTACATTCAACGGTGAATTCGAAACCAACCCGACAGACTGGGGTTTCTCAGAATTCCTGGTGAATTTTATTCGTATATCAATGGAATATCTGTAAAATGCCTGAAAATTTGAATCCAGTTAAACTTTTGTAGGCTTTAATTTGATCTTTAGTATAACAATTATGCATCAGAAGTAAATACATTATAATGTCATGATCGTTAATTCCTAGAAAGTATTGATCGACACAATTCATGACTGATTTCTCTACCGCTGTATATATTACCACCGGAACTTTATAATGTCAAAGATTATCCGCTTTTCCATGCAGCCGTCATGACACTTCAATCAAACCATAATACACAACATGAAGACATGAACAACTGGCTGTTAATGCTGATGTCTACGATGGCTTTGTGTGTACTCCTGCGGCCATTTTTAAAAGGCGTGGGTACGTGTTCTGGATATCTCTATACCCGCCAAAACGCGTACATAATATAATCTGAAAATATTCCACACCGTTTATTGTGTTAATATTGGCGTTAAATGTATGAAATGAACGATCGGGGCGCCCATATAATGTATTATCTTGGACGCATTATTTATATACCGAATATGTATGTCCTTTCAAATATAAGCGAAAATAAAAACTATTTCAAATGTAAGTGTTTTTTAAAATTATTTTTCATTTAATGTTTTTTTGAGATATAACATCAACGGTCTCAAGTCATTACCATAAACAGTGAAATGCCTCTAAAAAATGCTCCAATTTGTTTTGCTAGTAAAAGTACGAAAAGGCATTTATCACAGAAATATATGCCACGTTAAATGTAAATCAAGTTCGCGTGTCAAAGTGATACCGGCCTTGCCCATTCCGTTATAAAATTAGCACGAAGTGAAACGTGAGAGAATGAAAATGATATTTGTCGAGAAAGGTGACGTTTTTGTGGCCCAACCCGTTTTCTTATCAATCATCACAAGGGAGCGGCGTTTTTCGGCTGAAAATTCGCAAAGTAGTATTGCATTTCCAGGTTATTTATCATAACAAATTCGTTATTCTTTTGCACAACCTAGGCGTTTTCTCATAAAAATATGTAATTTCTCGATTAAATTCCATTCCCAATGGAAAAAACTCTTTTCTATACCCATGTCAATTGTCATTTTACCACCTGTCGTCCCTAAAGTAATAGAAAGAACTATCATCAGACAGATTGTGAGACAATATAATTTTCACAACCGCTGAATCTCTTGCTATAGTCTAGTCAACAAGTGCTTTTTAGACCAACTTTTTTCAGCAGTCTCCGAAAATTATGATCGAGGTGTCATTCGATTCGGAATGACATCTAGATGATTTTTGAAAAAAATGAAGTTCCGCTTGCAAAAATTGTAAAAGTTATTAACAATTAACTAAAAAAAAGGGAGCTTTGGTTTATTGCAAATATCTCAAAAACTAATAAAGATTTTTCAAATTCAAAAAGAGGAGGAAATTTCCTAAAAAAAGTCTCGATTCCCGGAATTGTAGGATCAATATTTATAATTTTCCCAGAGGGATGATAATACGGCCGAAAACGGGTACTCTGGCTTGGGCAAGCCGCGCCCACTTTGGACACTTTAACAATAAAAAATATTTAAGCATACTAAATATAAAAATAAAAAATTGAAAAAATTCAGACACTAACTGAATAGATGCATGAACAATAATCCGCTTGAAAAAAATTTGTATCGCAATTTTTCAATTAGTTATTCAATAGTTAATTAATATTTTTTTTCTGCTTGAACATGAACATTGCATGTGTGATAATTGTTAAACTATAAATTTAAGATTTTTTTCCTCTCTTGGAGCAATTCTTGAAAGGCTTCAGAATAGAACCCCGTTGGAAAAATCAAAAAATTTTCATTTTTCAGTTTTTTATTAATAATTTTCGTTGTTGCAAAATTAAATACTTAAATTAATCATGGAAAAAAATGCTTTTTTTCAAATATTATAAACGAAACTGCAAAGGAATGATTTTTAATTTTTTTTATCTCTAATTGTTTAAAAAATTGTTATAAACAAATGCGTTGTTTATAAGATAATTGAATTTTTTTTTATGGAATTTCAATTTTTTAAAATAATGATTTTTAAAAGAAAAATTGTTCCATAAAAAAAAAATATTGCTTAAAAACGCATTTGTTAATTAACAATTATTTTCTCCAACTTCTAATTAATATTGAGGAACTATTTTTTCTTTAAAAATCATTGTTTGTTTTTTTTTATATAAAAAAAATATTTTATTTAATTTTTCATTGTTTATGCAATAAACAATTTGTTATAAACAAATAAATTTTTACCTTATTTTTTTTTTTATTCTACTTTTTCACAAAAACAGACATTTTTTTTTTTTTTTTATTATTATTTTTTTAATTTTCAAATATAAGTTCTCTGTAACTTCGTCATTCTTACCTGGTTTTTCATCCTTAAAATTATTATAATTTATAAACTAATCGAGATACGATGAAAATACTCAAGACTTATTTATTCTCCATTAGATAAAGAACAAATTTAGCTGAAAAGTTTAGTTGTTACTTATTTATTTATTAAATTTATAGCAATTGTTGATGAAAAATACTTAGGGAGAAATTTTTTTTTGCTTTCCTTTCTAATACGCTTAGGCTAATGAACTCTGCAAAAAATTTTTGTTTACATAGTAATATTCAGAGTTCGAAGTATAATTAAGTGATATTAAAATGTAAAAGGTAAAAATGTTCAGTAATGAACAATAATTGATAAGATACTTGAATGAGGTAGTCATATTTTTAATAGTTAATAAGATTTTTAAGCATTAAAGCAAAAAAAAATTTTCCCCAAGTATTTTTCATCAACAATTGCTATAAATTTATTAAATAAATAAGTAACAACTAAACTTTTCAGCTAAATTTGTTCTTTATCTAATGGAAAATAAATAAGTCTTAAGTATTTTCATCGTATCTCGATTAGTTTATAAATTATTATAATTTTAAGGATGAAAAACCAGGTAAGAATGACGAAGTTACAGAGAACTTATATTAAAAAATTAAAAAAATAATAATAAAAAAATTTAAAAAATCATGTCTGTTTTTGTGACAGAAAGTAGAATAGAAAAAAATATAAGGTAAAAATTTATTTGTTTATAACAAATTGTTTATTGCATAAACAATGAAAAATTAAATAAAATGATTTTTTTTATATCAAAAAGAAAAACAAATAATGATTTTTAAAGAAAAAATGGTTCCTTAATATTAATTAGAAGTTGGAGAAAATAATTGTTAATTAACAAATGCGTTTTTAAGCAATAAAAATTTTTTTTATGGAACAATTTTTCTTTTACAAATCATTATTTGTATCAAAGATTGATATTCCATGAAAAAAAAATCAATTATCTTATAAACAACGCATTTGTTTATAACAATTTTTTAAACAATTAGAGATAAAAAAAATTAAAAATTATTTCTATGCAGTAAAAAGGTTAAAATTTAAAAAAAAATTTTTTTAATTAATTTAATTAATTTTAAAACGAAAATTATTAATAAAAAACTGAAAAATGAAATTTTTTCAATTTTTAAGGGTTTTCAATAAAATTGCTCCAAGAGAGGAAAAAAATCTTAAATTTATAGTTTAACAATTATCACACTTGCAATGTTCATGTTCAAGCAGAAAAAAATTATTAATTAATTATTGAATAACTAATTGAAAAATTGTGATAAAAATTTTTTTCAAGCGGATTATTGTTCATTCTTCTTCTGTTCAGTTAGTGTCTGAATTTTTTCAATTTTTTATTTTCATATTTAGTATGCTTAAATAATTTTTATTGTTAAAGTGTCCAAAGTGGGCGCGGCTTGCCCAAGCCAGAGTACCCGTTTTCGGCCGTATTTTCATCCCTCTGGGAAAATTATAAATATTAATCCTACAATTCCGGGAATCGAGACTTTTTTTTGGAAATTTCCTCTTCTTTTTTAATCTTTTTTCAGATTTGAAAAATCTTCATTAGTTTTTGAGATATTTGCAAAAAACCAAAGCCCCCTTTTTTTAGTTAATTGTTAATAACTTTTAAAATTTTTGCAAGCGAAACTTCATTTTTTTCAAAAATCATCTAGATGTCATTCCGAATCGAATGACACCTCGATCATAATTTTCGGAGACTGCTGAAAAAAGTTGGTCCAAAAAGCACTTGTTGACTAGACTATATATTCCTAGATACTTCTAGAGCTAGGTCTTATCTGAAGAGACCCCGCGAGAGTGTCGGATTCCTAACGGCTATAACCTCTCCTGCTCTTCTCGCTTTCGCATCACTTCAGTGGGTAAACTTTCATATTACCAACGTCTGTTTTCAGCTCTTTCGTTATTATTTGTCTCTATAGGCTCTTTCTATAATTATGTAGGATTCATTCCAACCTTTCTCCCCTGAGAAAAGCAAGGTCATCATATTCCTTGCTTCGAAAGGTGTTCCCGTGGCTTCAAAGAACCCTTGTCGACTTCTCTCCTCCCCATTGCTAACGAACATCGTATGTTCTGCATCTTCCCGATCCCTGCAACTCTGACTCTGCCCTCATGCAACCAGAGAATTATTTTCTGTAGCAAAATACCCAAAAATAACTTCTCTATACGGTGGGCATACCCAATGTGGGTTTCGTCGGTTTTTTCATCTCCTATACTCGCTATTATTCCACATGGCTTGCCACAATGTCATGAGACTTGCCATTGCAGTGGCTCCAGTAGTCCCTTTGTATTTCTCCCTTTTCTCCAGGACAAGTAAATCGAGGGGAGGTACCCCAGCTATTACATCAACTCCAACCGTGGAGGTCGTCTTGTATGCAGAAAAAATTCTGATACACATCTTACGTTGTATGCTGGCAGGTTTTGCTATCAGTTTCCGGCTATGCCAAGCTGGTTCATATTAATAAAGATAAATACACTACTGGGGCAATTATACATGATTACAATACTAAAAACAAAGAGGTCATTAGAACAGCAAAAACGAAATTAGTAAATACTGAAAAACAAACCGTAGTATTATGTGGCAAAATATATAATACGCTTCCAAAAAAATGGAAAAACTATCCAAAAAAAATTAAAATTTGAGCCAAGCATTTTACTCAATAAATGAGGTTTTTGATGCAGTCTGGCCAGTTGATTAAAGGCAAAAGACACTAAGGAAATCGTTTCAATTTTAAATGTGTTTTTTAAGAATATGTGTTGTATACATTTTCTATTTTTTATGACGTGTCTAAACGAATTATGTGTGTTTGTTTTCAAGTGTACATAATATTGTAACATGAAGACCAATAAATTCTTATCTTATCTTATCATACAAGATCTGGGGTTGGGCTGCGCTCATTATCGCCCTCTTTTAAGATGCTCTGATGTTTGGCATGAGCCCAGACAGTGCTGCCACTCTATTTCTCCACTTTTTCAGCATCTTATATACGTGTACATCTAAAGTGAGCCCATGGACTGCCTTCCCAATTATGCATCTGGCTGCCCAGTTTTCTTGCAAACAGATGATCATCAGTGGTGATGGACGGAGCATCACCAGAAACTTTCTCCGCCAATGCAAGTTAAAGTTCCTGGCTCCATCCTGGCATCTATAATGTTTCTCTTCCACCTGTTAAAATCACCAAATAACCTGTTCACTCACGATGGATTTCTCCATGCAAATTACGCCTCACAAACTCCAATAACATCTCGAGACAGTGGAACTACATGAAATAGTTCAAAACTCTTGAAAGGTTTCTGAATTGGGGATCTGATGATTTGGTGGAAATCAATACAATCAAGACCCAATATTGTGTTTTGTAGAGAAGAGCCTCTACTCAATGTTACAGTCCCATATAATCTTCAGTATCTTTGCTTTGGGTAAATGTCAGCAACACCTCTCATGACAAGATCCCGTCATATTTTATGTCCCAACTATTCACAAAGCTCGGTTTCGTCATATCGTAAAATACTGTTTTCATGCCTCAAACACCCACTGTAGCTGTTGGATTCCATTTAGAAGAGCCTTCGTTGTGTGGACGAATACGCTTCGACTGTTTCTCTAAGATTCTTAGAACATCATAGAATAATGAGTGTATTTCTGTTCTACATTTATTCCCACGGAAATATTTCTCCAATCCTACTGACACAGGAGCCTTGGGTATACCAGTGAAAGATGGGGAATAGGAATGGGCGGAGTAACAGCTCACTACTGTACTTAGGTCATTCCCCCTTCGCATGTATACAGGGTATTTCTTAAGTACATGTAGGAGCATGTTGCTGACGTCAAAATAAGAAGAAAAGTTCCTATAAACATATGTCCGCAAGTTATTCGTTTCTGAGACGCAGGGTGTTAAAGTTAAATTCTTATTTTTATTTTTTGTGAATATATTTCAAAATAATTGTGATATTCGAGTAAAGTTTGGTATCTAGCAGTATTTTTCAATGACAAAATCAAATTTGATGTTAGTTTGTCTCTTTCGTGGGGGTGGCGCCACCTAGATGTCTTTTCAGTCATTTGAAATGTCATAACTTTTTTGTACGGATCTGTATCACGTTTTCTAGTGCAAAAATCGATATTTCTAACATTTTTGTGTAAAAAATTTTTTTTGGTAGAGGTCGCTGCGAGCAACTGTTTTCGAGTTATTGGAATTTGAAATAATCGATGCATTTGAATTATTTCCGTGGGGCTAGTAAGTCGCCTCTAAGTAGTAAATATCGAAAAAGATACGCCAATGCATTTGTCTTCTTTTATTCAATAGTCTTCTACATTCAACACTCGAATGTAGTAAAAAAGTCATTCTCGTTTTTTGTTATATAGTTTTTTTAGACTCTTTTCCGATTTAAATAAATAACATTCAGGTGAGTACTTGTCATGTCATTTCAATCCATTCTTGTGACAATGAAGTTGTTTTCTGTATTTGTGTTCCAATCTTATTCAAATGGCAGCATACACGAATAGCGAAATGGCTAATATGATTTACGTATACGGTCTTGCCGATGGCAATTGCTACGAGGCTAGACGTATTCATAATGAAATATTCCCTAATCATCGAGCGCCGAATCACCAGACATTCAGAAACCTTTTTCAGCGGCTTATGGAGCCTGGATCATTTAAAGAAGCTCCAGTGGCAGGCAGACCGTTGACTACTAGGACACCAGAAGTTGAAGGAGCTGTTCTTCAGGCAATCGAAGAAGATCCACAGACAAGCACGAAAAAAATTGCGCAAAATCTTAACGTGCATCACAAATTAGTTTGGTTCACAAACAAAATCAGTTGTATCCTTATCACATACAGCGTGTCCAAGCATTGTTGCCTCGAGATTTCCTTCCCCGTGTAACATTTTGCCAATGGATACTGCAGAAAATTGCACAAAACCCTCAATTTTCTGCAGATATTATTCACTGACGAGGCACATTTTTCAAAGAACGCCTTAATGAACTTTCATAATAATCATGTGTGGATTGGTGGTGTTGGGGATTATTTGATTGGTCCTTTTTTCCAGGGACTTTTAATGGAAATTCTTATCATGATTTTCTTGAAAATATTTTGCCTGAATTACTTGAAGACATTCTACTTTTACTTAGACAAAGAATATGGTTTAAGTATGATGGAGCGCCAGCGCATTTTACTTTAATAGTTCGTGAATTTTTAAATCAGTGATTCAAATCAATTCTGGCCTCCGAGATTCCCGGATTTAAATCCAATCGATTTTTTTTTGTGGGGTCACTTGAAGGCCCTAGTTTATGCGGTGCCAATAGAAACCAAAGAACAACTTCGTCAACGAATCATTGCTGGATGTGACGCTATCCGAAATCCACCAGGTATAATGGAACGTGTACGTGGGTCCATGAGAGGAAGAGCCAACGCATGCATGATGGTGCAAAGTGGCAATTTTGAACAATTACTTTAATTATCACCCTCAACTAACTGGTTTAGTATTAAATTGGTCTTAATTACTTTTATTATTATTAGTATTAAATTGTAATAACACCCGATTCCTATTTTAAAATAAAATTAAAGAAAAATAATTTCTTCAACTAAAATAATTTTGAATTTAAAAATATTGTCTTTCAAAATCACTTGCATCGATTATTTCAAATCCCAATAACTCGAAAACAGTTGCTCATAGCGACCTCTATCTAGAATATATTTTTTACACAAAAATGTTAGAAAAAACAATTTTTCCACTAGAAAACGTGATACAGGTACGTACAAAAAAGTTGTGACATTTCAAATGACTGAAAAAGACATGTAGGAGGCGCCACCCCCACGAAAGAGACAAACTAACATCAAATTTGATTTTGTTATTGTCCCAGATACCAAACTTCACTAGAATATCACAATTATTTTGAAATGTATTCACAAAAAATAAAAATAAGAAATTAACTTGGACACCCTGCATCTCAGAAACGATCAACTTGCGTACATATGTTTAAAGGACCATTTCTTATTTTGACGTCAGCAACATGCTCCTAAATTTTCTACATGTACTTAAGAAACACCCTATACAGAGCCGGATTAAGAGGGGGGCAAACGAGGCTGCAGCCCCGGGGCCTCCACAAGAGAGGGGCCTCCACAATATAAATTTTTAGGTAAAATTTCCTAACAAATACCGAAGGATATGCAAAATTATATATAAAAAATCTGACAACAAAAGAGCAGTTCTCCCACTTTTTCCTCTCATTTTTCGTTTTAAACATTCAAAACATGTTTCGTATTCTTGTCAAAATCCATGGTTAATATTAATCTTCGATCTGATGAATCATGTGTATATGCGAGAAACAATCGCCAAGTAAAACATCATACTATTATATAAAATATTATATCGTATCGAAATTAGCTGTAAAAACAAGAATAATTGAATTTAAAAAAAATATACATTGTTTTTTATTAAATGAAGGATTTTCTGTCGATGTATTCTTCGAATGACACAAGCGATCTAGATACACAATGAAATTCAATAATCATAAGCAAAGAAAATAATATTTCAATTTATGAATATTAAAATTATTTATAAGAGCCCTTGCGCATTCCATAATAGAACAAAGTTCAAATTCTGTTGACTATTTTTCTGCCGATTCTACAAACACTTTGCCCGTCTATACCTGTTTTTTTTCCTATTTATTGGCGTTGACAAGTGTCCGCTGAGTGGCCGCTTGTACCAGAGAAATCCCGAAATCTGAAATGTGAGTCTAAGAGAAAGATGACATTCCGCCACAAATGTAAATCCTTCTGAAAAGGACTATCTATCTATCTATCTTAGATTTTCTACTATCAAATTCTTGAAACCCAATTTTTCAGAGCTACATTCTCAAATATTGAAATTACAGTGATTATTTTTTTGACATAGCTAGAAACCAATGGAAACGTTCAATTCAAATAATTCATATACGTTTTTGGGCCCAAACAATAGTGGGAATATTCTAGCTAGAAATTGTCGCAGGAATAATTTGAGGTATTTTGTTTTATTGTCTGACAACCTATATTTTAATTTGACGTCTGTCATCAATTCGCATGAAAAGTGTGAAATGAATCAAATCCGGTTTAGTACATTATATAATTTTTGCAAGGGGAAAAGTATGATCGTAACATCAAAAATAATCTAAAAAAATACAACATGAGAGTTCGATATAGTAGAAAATAATTATCTAGATTTATTTCTCAAATTGTTGGCAATAGCCACTGAGCCAGTTGGTCTCTTTTCTATTGCCTGGCAACAAGTTTTCGAAAATCTGTCGAATTATTTTCACCCTCTTATGATATTACAACTGAGAAGTGATGATGTCAAATTGCACTGGAAAGCGCTCATTTTCCAAAATGAAAAAAATAGGCGAATTACGATGAGACAAAGCCGCCTATCGAAGTTATCGCTTATTAGCATTGAGAATGATTTTCTCCGGATGCTGGATTTGACCGAAATCATCAATGATTTTTCGTCGAAAAAAGCTCACAAGAATCCCTTTGTTTACGCTGTAATTCAATTTATTTCTTGTATTTTATTATACCTACATATGCTCGTGTCGAAATAATTTGATTTATTCCGCAATAAAAAAAAAACTTGTTTGAAAAATAATTAGAGGCCTCCACTCATTTGTTGCCCCAGGGCCTCCACACCTTTTAATCCGGCCCTGACCCTGTATACACTGTTCTAAGATTATGTACCAGAGACCTGGTGGCAGTGAGAATGCTCGTGAACACAAAGACCGCATTCGGGAACTAGTAGTCTGTTCGGCGATACTGTGAGGAATCTGGACTGGATCTACTCATGGGATGTGGCTCATCACGTACTGTGGGGCAATACAGACACTAATCCCAGAGGAAATGTCCTGCTCGTACTTCTCGGCACCAGTAACCTTGAAATAGTAAACGAGGGTTCGGTGCCCACGTACAGCTAGGAGAAAAACAGTTATAGCCGTCACACTATGTAGCCGTAGGTAGTCGTGACCTAAACGAGGTCCAGTCATGGAAAGTATCGCAAGATGAATCCCTATCGGACCAACCACATTCTGTACAAGCTAGGTAACATAAATCTACCAGAAGAAAGTATAAGGAAATCCTCTGGCCATCAACCGGGGTCTCTTCGGGAAGAACTAAAATCTACATTAGGATTAGCGTTTAGGTACGGGAATGAAGCGGATATAGATACCGACAACGTACAGCTGGCGTGCCTATTGCAAAGTTATCTCCAAAGATCCAGGGAAGAGAGCGGGTACACTGTTCCTGCCTGATGGACGGGAAACCACATCAGCGTAGGAGACTGCAACACCTGATCTCCTTAACTTCCCTGAATCAAAACCAATTATTCAGCCACCCTTGAGGATGAGGACTTCGAAACTGTCTAAAACATACGAGAAGGTGAAATGGGCCGTAAAGACATCACCATTCAAATCACCAGGAAAGGATGGCATATTCCCTGCCCTCCTCCAGGAGAGATTGGATAGTATCATACTCCTGTTATTAAGGATACTTCAACCGTCTTCAATCCTACACCTGGGAAAACTGACTATTCCCAGACCAGGACGCACCGACCCATCAACCTAACTTCCTTTCTTATGAAAACGATCGAGAGGCTGATGGATCGATAAACCAAAGAACAGTTGCTACAGAGAAATCCACTGGTCAAGTAACAGTATGCCTACTAAGCTACTATTTATAGGATAGAGAGAATACTGACTAGCAGACAATCCACAATGGTGGTCTTCAACTGTATGGAACGAGCATTTCGCAACACGTCATTTCAGTCCATCTGCCTCGCTCCGACGGATTGGTCCAACCTTGATTAGATGGGTCAAGGCTATGCTGTCGCAGCGAGTTGTAAGAGCAGAACTAAACGGCAGAACTGTAGCTGCCGAGGTATCAAGAGGGTGTCCTCAGGGAGGAGTATTGTCACTCCTATTATGGTGCTTGTTAGTCAACGAGCTTCTCACGGAGTCATGGAAGCGCTTGGTAGATATAACTTTGGTGTTCCGCCGAAGGATTAACAGTCAATCCAGACTCGGTACTTTTCATCAAAAAACGAAGTATAAACCTTCCCAGAAATACTTCTTTCGCCTTCCATACAAAGGGTCAATCAAATACATCGGAGTCATAAAGTCTGGACTGTCCTGGAACGAGCACATTGCAAATCGCACCAAGAATACGACACCTAAATCCAAATAAGAGCGCATTCTAATTGGTATCCGCGGGTAGATAGGCCATATAAAGTTTGGCAAAAACAAGGAAGGTCAGCCTCATATGGGTTCCATCAGATGTTCCGGGAAGCAGATAGACTAGTCAAGATAGGATCGCGAAAACTCCAATTGGACCAGAACAGCAGCATGGAGAAACTGCTCCAAAAGCAGTTCCTCAAAACATTGCAAGAGGCGACATGCATAAGACAATTAAAGCTCCAAATGAAGGGGCCTTCGGAGAAACTGACGAAAGATATTACTCAACAGACGGGATATTAAGACTGTGACTGGGCGCCTAACAGGACACAATCACGTAAACAGGCACATAGAACTCATCGGGATCATAGATAATTCCCTGTGCAGATGGTGCCTGGAAAGTAACGAGACATCATTGCACATCCTCACTAGAGGATGTCAAAGAGGTTTGTCAAGGAAATGAGCTCTAAAATTGCCGAAAATCGCGTTATTATGAATGAAATGAAATTTGGCACAAAAATACTGTGTGCCAATACAAGACTATTTTCAAAATCGCGGTTGTTGAAATATCGCAAAATATTCTATACCTCAAATCAGTGATATTGGGTGATAGTTCGACAGCATTTTTCGATATATCAGGAAACTTTCCATCGTTGATAGATTTATTTATAAAAAAAGTCAATATTGGTGCTATTTCACTACTTTTTTGAGATATTTCGATCATATACCATCTTAGGCAGGTGATTTTTGAAGGTTATGGTGATCATGATTATTTTAATAATTTTATTCTCATCTATATTTGAAAGAAATATTGAATGCTCGATTTATTCTTTTTATATCATTCGACTGATAATTTATTTTGTTAGCCATTTTGTCACTTATTTCAGAGAAGTATTCGTAAAAGTTCGATATAATTTCAGGGTCACTAATTATATACCCATCAGTTTTGATTTTATCAATGAAGGTTTTACATTCTTCACTTTCACTTTTATAATCATAGATTTTCACTAGTGTTCTTATTTTTCGCACTTTTTCTTAATTTTGATTGGCATGGTTTCTATATTTACGGAGCTGTAATTTATCATGTTATTTGTTTTAACTTTTCATTGTTTTATACAGTATATTTTTTTACCATTCAGCAGAGAGTTTTCTTTATAAAATTTGAGATGTAATTCTATGATTTCGATTTGATCAAAATTTGCAATATTAAAAGAACAAATTCTTTTGCATAATCACTTTGATTAAATGTACCCTCATTAAATTAAATAATTATTAATTGTCGCGCAAAGTTTACAGTTCAAATACAAAAGTGACAAGCTTCTGAATCTATAACTCACGGGAATAACCTGCGTTACACATCCAAAGCAATTATTTTTTAGTGCATTTGAATAAAAGGTTGTCTTTAAAAAGGTATTTTATTATTAATTATTTTATTTTGTTGTTTTTAGTACTTAAGTACGCCTTAATCTATGCATTTTTGTTGAAGCATAGTTATTATGAGGCCTTTTTCCTGTAAGTTCTGAGCTATCTAGTCCTTCAATGAGGAGACAATTTAAAGATTAACTCATCCGCCATCTTGGAGTTGCCATCTTCAATTTATAAATTTCCGACCCCAAAAACCCCGACATACCAATTTTGAATCGAATCGGGCCATAATTACAAAACTCGTCCGCCATCTTGAACTTGTGAATTTTGATGAAAAATGCATAATCTCACCCCTAAAAACCCAACATACCAATTTTGAATAGAATCGGACCATAAACACAAATCTCGGCCATCTTGGAGCCGCCATTTTGATTTTATGAATTTTGAAGAAAAATTCCATGAGCCGCCATTTCAATTTCATAAATGTTGACAAAAAAATAATTATTTCTGACTCCGAAAAACCCCACATACAAATTTTAAATAGAATCGGACCATAATCACAAAACTCCTTCGCCATTTTGGAGCCCCCAACTTGAATTTATAAATGTTGACAAAAAATTCATAATCTCCGACCTCGAAAACCCCCACATACCAATTTTGAATCGAATCTGACCATAATCACAAAACTTTCCGCCATCTTGGAGCCGCAATCTTGAATTTTTGAATTTTGACAAAAAATTCACAATCTCCGTCACCGAAAACCCCCACATACTAATTTTGAATCGAATCGTACCATAATAACAAAACTCGCCCGCCATCTTGGAACCGCCATTTTGTTTTTTCTCTAACAAAAATTTCATAATGCATTGTCACCGGAATTATGAATACCTGCCAAATTTCAGCTCAATCGGATGTCGGCAAGTGCTCCAAAAATGGATTACAAATTTTGAACCGGAAAGAATGACGGAATGACATACGAACGAAGCAACTTAAATAAAAGCTTGTAAAAATAGCTTAGAGCCATGAATATCGAATAATGTCAGTTACTGTCCAAGTTTCCGTAAGATCTCAAAATCAAAACAGTTGTCTACTTGATTAAGCAGAATTTTTGGTTCATCGAAGTTTCTATTGATACTTATATTCATATGAACAACAGACACTTTGGAATTTATACTGTATTCATTCTAATAATCTCTGGGCCGAACAATTTTCTTCCTCAAATGCTGCAGCTAGTTCATCCAAATTTGTCAGTTTCTCAAAAACTTTTAAAAATGATTTTTTTCCCTTTTTAAAAAGCGCAGAAGTTGTGTCACAGCCACTTAATGCGCGTTTTCGACCGGAGGCACCGGTTGACCTGAAGTGATGCGGTGACCGCGCGCTCTCCGCCCTCTATCTCGAAAACGGTTCCCCGTATAAAAAATTTTTTTCAACAAAATTTGTAGAAAATTTTGTATTCTACAATATTGATAATGAATACAAATAACAAAAAACCCATAGGAAATGAGATATTTCCAAAAAATGCGCAAAAAAACGATTTTTGTGACCTTTGACCTTGAAATTTAATAGTTGCTTACACCCTACCATATGTAGGTTTTGAGACAACTTTTAGGGTGTCAATATACAACTATTTACAGACTTACAGCTGGGTATCTCGAATTCCGAGATTCTTACCTAATTTAAGCTTAAATGACTGGAGTATATGGCTTCAGTGAACAAATTGTAGAACTTCTTTGGTTCATCAAACCGAAAATTATTTTTTATCGCTTCAAAATGTTACAAATAGAAAAAAAATTGGTTTTATGGTTTTCAGAAATTCTATACATTATAAATAAAAAACAATAAAAATAAATATTGAAAATTGTGAATGTTTTCTGTTCAAAGTTAACAAGCACTATTTGTGTAATAATTCAATTATTAAATTTTCACTTATAATTGCACGAGAGGTTTGTATTTTATCGGGTAAATTTGGGTTGTTTAATGAGAAACTGTTGCCTAGCAATTAGACGAGAAAAACTGTCAACTATTAAAAACGCGACCCGTATATTTTATGTTTTAACATACTGAGGCGTCCGATTCCGATAATTATTTTTTCAGTGGATAGGGTGTACTTCGAATTTGGTCCCATTTGAATTTAAAAGATGAAATCCACCCCTAAGGGTAGCGAAATGAAGAATATTGATCACTCACCCTTTGAATTCTGGTCCGTTAACCGATTCTATCAGGCATAACTTTGTACTGGGTTCTTCGATTTGGATGATTCTTTTTTTAATAGATAGGGTATACCTTATATTTGGATTTTGAAAGGAATTAGCCATCCTTACGGGTAGAAAAATAGGGGATAATTGATTTTTCACTAGTAAACATTGGCACACACATACGTAGTTGACAATGACAGATCGCTACTGACATTATTCTTGTTCCACATCCGTCAAAATCAGTATATTTTATGAGAGGATGGAATAATATACAAAGTAATGAAATAAAAACAACAACGAAAAAATTTATATTACATGGCACACACATACGTAGTTGACAATGACATAACTGGTAATAGTTGAAGTAAGGTGGGTAAGTAAGTATTTTGGAAGTAATCAAAAAACAAGTAGGTAGTAATTGGTAGATTTTAGCCACAATAAATTGAAAAATAAAAACTTTTTAACAAAAAATTAAACCGACGAAATACGGAACTGAAAAGTAAAAAATAAAATAAACCTTTTTAGTCTTAATGATAATTGAGCTCCTAAACTAAAGTAAGTAACTGATTTTGAGTCGGCGCTAAACAAACTAGCAATTGAATTAGGTGAAGCGTAAAATGATGGCAGCGAGATGCACGACTGCGTTTTGATGACTTCTTTCATAGATAATGATCTTCGATAATTGTTTGTTTGGCGCCGACTCAAAATCAGTTACTTACATTAGTTTAGGAGCTCAATTATCATTTAGACTAAGAAGGTTTATTTTATTTTTTGCTTTTCAGTTGATTTTTTCGTCGGTTTAATTTTTTGTTAAAAAGTTTTTAGGTTGACAGTTTTTCTAGTCAAATTGCTAAAGGAAACAGTTTAGAATTTGAACAACACAAATTTACCTGATATCAATACAAACATCGAGTGTAATTCGGCAGGACAATTTAAAGAATAAGAAATTTAGAAACATATCAATGCAAATTTTATTTATGAAACATAAAAAATAAACACATTTTTATTTGAATGTACAATTATTAAAAACGCAGTTATTGAAATTCATACTAGGAACAGTGATATCGCTGCGGGTGCCACAGCTAATCGTTTCTGTAGTAGACGTTTTTTCTTTTTCCAAACGAATTTATGGAATAATGCTCGAATGATACTCTTTGTCAACTTGTAAGTATGGTTTTATTGATGATGAATTGCTATGTCCTGTTATTTTTATTAGAGCTTGTTCTTCAATTCCGCTTTTACTTAAGGTTCCCCCACGAGACAGTTGAATTAGGAAATTATTAAAATTTGGCATACGTATTGTTTAACATGTGAAGAACACCTCTATAAAATTTTAACAAACCATCCCGAACCCGAGATATATATAACTGAAGTTGACTCATTAACACGTAACATATGGACCATGCATAGGCAAACATCACATCATTAATTCTACCGTTAGTACTAAAATTAAGAAGTTTATGAAAAACGAGGAGGAGCTAGAGCAGGATATCACAGACATTGTGAAATCAAAGTGATTGACCATCTAGTTTGACAGATATAATCAAAACTACTTTCGTTATTCAAAATAGTCCACGGGGAAACGCACAGCCTAAAGGGGGGGTCGTAGAGAAATGCGGATTGTGCCAGGGGACTTTTTAAAGAAGGGCGGGGGACCATTTGAGGGTCTGAACGCGAAAAAAAAACTCCTTCTCCTAGTTGACACCATCGATTTTAACGATACCCCCCTTCCCCCCAAAAAAAAAAGTTCAAAAAGAGTACTACAAAAAAGTCCATTGAAGTTTTATCGAAAAACGATAATTTTTTCCCATGAGGTATAATTTCTAGTGAGGGGGGGATGGGGAGGGGGCAGGTCTAAAATATTTTTTTTTGCTGCGTTTTTCGGGGTCATAAGTTTTTTGAGTCGCGGACTTTCTAGCGCCCCCTTCAAAAAAAAATTTTTTCGCGTTTAAAATCGAAAAGTCCTTTGAAATTTTTTGATTCCGTCGAAAATAATTTCCTAATTCAACTGTCTCGTGGGGGAAACACCTTAACTCGCTAACTGCTGCCGTTCGATTTGAGTGATTTGTAATTTTGACACGTTTGACATCTATACCAATACGTTGTGCTGAGCATTTAGTCTATTTGAAAATTTCATTAATTCCAATCGGCACATTCTTATACCAACCTTTAGAATTTTTCTTCTTCCAAAAGGGATTTGGTGTAAGAAATACCCTGTCCAATGTTATAAAAGTGTCTCGTTTTTCCATTAACTTTTTAAATAAACGTATTGGGCAAATATCTTCCTCTTAAATATTAGGCGTAATCCATTTGCTGTGACATAATTTATTGTTACCGCCTTGTCTCGTTTTCGAAAATAGAGGATTATACTCGATACGTCCAGTTTTTTTCCATTATTTTCAATTTCAGATACGAAATAATTGGTTTGCAGTAAGCTGCTTCTCCTCCGCGCCAAGCTAATTCAAACACCAAAATGTGATATAATTTCTTCCGGTTCATTTTCGTCATATAATCTGGCCATTGCAAATACTTCAGACTTATTAAGAGCTGATGCACTATATTTTCTCTTTTCGGGTTGTGCTTGTAGGATTTTACGTTTAGCATTACGTGCAGCTCGTGATGAATTAAACTGAACGTCGGTGAAAGGGTTAAATACAATATTGAATTTGTTATAATATTGTAACGAACCTAGGCCGGACCTGTCGCCTCATTCATTGCCATCGACAACGATGATGTCATCCCCGGAGATATTCGAGAACAATCCAGTCGCGCCGCCGCGGATAACAACGGTCAATATTGGAAGCAACTGGAACATGCTGGTTGCCAACCGCCAGAATTGGAAAGATCGAGAATTCTGTAACGGAGATAAATAGGCAGCACTCAAGAGATAACGAGAGTCTCAGCGAGCCGATAGGATCGAGCGATACAGTGGCGTAGTTAGCAACATAAATTATTTGTAAATTTAAGTGTGAAATAAATTAGTAAAACCAAGTTAAGTTTATTTACGTTACAATTGGTGTCGGAAGCGAGATTTTGAAAATAAATAAGTGATCGTGGAGTGGATAGTCAGAAAAAATAAATTGATAGACCTTTTTTACGCCCAAAATAGACAGTGACCCGGTTTTCGCGAAGTGGACAATTGTGCGTGGGAATATAAACTGATACACTGTTCGCGTGAAACAGACAATAGACTGGTGGCCCGTGGAAAAGAATTCGCGAAGTGAATTTTTAACAAACTGATAAACTTTTCGTGTGAAACAGACTTATACCTCGTCAAAGACAAAATGTGTTCAAGAAAAGTGCGCCTTGCGGATTTGAAGGTAGCGGAATTGAAACAGGAATTGGGGAAGGGAAGGAAAAAGGGAAAAAGAAGTACTCCAGGAAAGACTTGCAGAAGGACTTATACAAGGAGGTGAGGACCCCGAAACATTTTTATTCGAAGTTCCCGGAGGTGATTTGAGTCCGATAATGGAAAAACTTGAAGAAAATTCAAGAAGCCTGGAAGATAAGCTCCTAGAAAACACAGAAGGCCTAAAAAAGAACTCTGTGGTGTGGCGAATCGTCTAGAAAAACAAATAGGAACCGTCGAGGCAGAGATAGACAAGATGAAGGAAATAATCAGCGATGAAATCAAAGACGGAATCGAGGCAGAAATGGACAAAATAAAGGAAACGATCAGTAAGCTGGAAAGACGAATTGATAGTGCGCCCTCCACAGAGATGGTTAACAAAAATTCAATACTGGACTTGATTTTGAACTTGGATAAAGTTCAAGAGGGTATACAAGATGTCAAGGTCATTTCTGAAAAAGGGAAGCTTTCCATGAAGCCGCCTCAATTCGACGGACAAACTCCATGGGAAAATTACCGCCGACAGTTCGAAGCAGCAGCCAAAGCAAACGGATGGAATGCAAAAGAAAGGGCTGTAGCACTAACACTTGCATTATGCGGAGAAGCGACAAATATTCTACAAACCCTCACCGCACAAGAACAGGAGGACTATAATCAACTGATTAAACATCTAGAATTACGGTATGGTCAATCCCATTTGGAACATGTATACCACTCCCAGTTGAAAAATCGCTGCCAAAAATCGGGCGAATCCTTACAAGAATTCGAAACTGACATTGCACGCTTGGTCCGTCTCGCATATCCAGCCACACCAGAAAATGTAATGGAGCGACTAGCGGTTCAAGCATTCCTGGATGGACTCCGTGACCAAGAAACCAGACAAGCGTTGACACTAGCCCGTCCAACACATCTCGTAGACGCACTGGCACGCGCTTTGGAATTCGAGGCAGCGAAACAATCTTGCAAAAGCCAGAGTAAAGTCCGAATGATTGAGGAAGACTCACAGGAGCCTGCTAATTTGGAAGCTGCCATAAGGAAAGTGATTAAGGAAGTGTTCCCTGAGAGAAGACAGTTAAGATGCTGGAATTGTGGAAAAATCGGACACCTGCGTAGCAAATGTCCAACATTCAAAGAATCGACACAGGCGCAGGAAAACTGGAGAAGGTCGATGAGGACGGGCAATCGTCGGCCTGTGTACAACAAGCCCCTGTTAACGCATATGTCGCTGTCCTGCAACGACAGAACAGAACGGATTGAACCGACAACTTGGAAGCTACGCACAGCAACAGGGGAGCCAGCCACTGTAAATGGCGAGCTACCGATTGAAATAATTTTGGGCAGCACTAAAGTGAAACATCAGGCACTTGTAGCGGACATCGAAGAGGATGCAATCATCGGAATGGACATCATGAATTCCAGAGGGTTTGAATTGGATTTCAAAGACGGCGTCCTACGTGTCAACGGAGAAGAGCTGGTACTTCATGGGAGAAGTGAGGAGCTGATCCGTGTGCTGTTGGCTGAAGATGTAAGCGTACCTGGAGGCTCGCCTGGACGGGAGTGCGAGCAGTGGAGACGTGGTGATGTTCGAGCCCAAACTTCATGATGAGAAAATTGGACGAGGGATTGCCCTAGGGAAAACCCTGTTACGTGCTGAAAAATTTGTGCCGGTAAGGGTCATGAATGTCAATTACTTTCCAGTGACCTTAAAGAAAGGAACAATTTTAGGGCACTGCTCGTCAGTTTCATCTGTGATCCGGGGTGTACGAGGTATGATTAGCCAACCCAACAACTTGCCCACAGAACTAGAAAAATTAGTTGCCATCTCTTCCAAAGACATAAAACCAGCTCAACAGCCCAAACTAAGAGATTTAGTCAAAAAGTACCAAGACATCTTCGATACCGGACAAGGAAAAGGGGGTCGAACTAATGTGGTCCAGCACAAGATTGATACTGGGGGTGCCCGACCGATCCGGCAATCAGCAAGAAGACTTCCTTTTGCCAAGAAGGAAGAGGCTGACAAAATAGTCAGCGATATGGGAAAAAAAGGAGTTATCGAACCATCTGACAGTCCCTGGTCCTCTCCAGTCGTACTGGTGAAGAAAAAGGATGGATCGACACGCTTTTGTGTAGACAATACAATAATACAATACAATAGTTTATTCATCCTGTAAGATCACATGTGATAGAGGACAAGTCTATCGCCAACTTAATAATGTCACGAAGAAGGACAGTTACCCTCTCCCGAGAATAGATGACACCCTAGACACGTTGGCTGGTTCCACGATTTTCTCGACCCTTGATCTGAAGAGTGGATACTGGCAAGTAGAACTGGCTCAGGAAGATCGAGAAAAGACTGCTTTTACCATCGGCTCAGGATTGTGGCAGTTCACCGTTATGCCATTCGGCTCTGTAATTCTCCCGCCACTTTCGGAAGATTGTTGTAGACAGTGCTGAGGGGACTCTCATGGATCACGTGTCTAAGTGTATCTCGACGACGTAATTGTGGTCGGCAGATGGTTCGAGGACCACGTGAAGAGCTTGGAGGAAATATTCCTGCGACTTAGGAACTCCGGATATGAAGCTGAGCCCTGAGAAATGCAATCTTTTTCAAAAAGTACGATACCTCGGCCACGTTGTCTCTGGGGAAGGAGTAGCAGTGGATGACCAGAAGATCAAAGCTGTTAAGGATTGGCCCATCCCAAAGACATTCACCAACTTCGAAGTTTCCTTGGTTTATGCACATACTATCGCCGATATGTGCTGGATTCGCCAACATCGCTAAACCACTGACCAGGCTCACGGAAGGCCAAACAAAGTTCCAGTGGTCCGAAGAATGTCAAGACTCATTCAGGAAGCTGAAAGGAGCTTTGATCAACGCACCTATACTGAGCTATCCCCTACCCAAAGGGAAATTCATTTTGGATACGGACGCCAGCAACGTGGGACTTGGAGCTGTCCTATCTCAGATCCAGGAGGGACAGGAGAAGGTCATTGGTTATTTCAGCAAGACGCTTAGCAAACCAGAGCGCAATTACTGTGTCACCAGGCGAGAGCTGTTAGCTGTTGTAAAGGGAGTGGAGCACTTCTACAAATACGTGTATGGAAGAAGATTCCTGTTGAGAACTGACCATGCAGCTCTCAAATGGCTCTTACAGATCAAAAATCCTGAGGGTCAAGTAGCACGTTGGATCGAGAGACTCCAAGAATTCGATTTCGAGATCGAACATCGAGCCGGAACTAGCCATAAGAATGCAGATGCCTTGTCGCGAAGACCATGTCCAGATGATTGCTCACATTGCCGACGAGCAGAAGAGAAAGAAGCAACACTTTGTAGAACCACGGCAATGGATGACAGCAAGATCCAGAAAGACCAAGAGAAAGACCCCGACCTTGGCTTAGTCGTCAGCTGGAAGAAGGGCAATCGAAGACCATCATGGCAGGAAGTTGCAGGTTACTCGCCGGCTGTTAAGTCCTATTGGGCACAATGGAACTCTCTTATTCTGGACAATGGGATCCTGAAACGTGTGTTGGAGGCCGAGGTTGGTGGGGAAGACAGACGCCAAATAATTGTTCCCAGGAACAGAAGAGAGGAAGTGCTGCGGGAAATCCATGATGGAGTCGCTGGAGGACATCTGGGAGTGACGAAGACCCTGCAGAAAGTGAGGCAACGGTTTTACTGCGCCAATTGTCAAGCTGACGTCCAGGACTGGTGCAGAAAGTGCGCTGTATGCGCTGCTAGCAATGGACCTCGAATACGACCCAAGGCCCCGATGCGTCAGTACAACGTAGGCAGCCCGTTCGAGAGAATCGCCATTGACATCGCCGGCCCGTTTCCCGTATCCGACCACGGGAATAAATACATCCTTGTGGCAATGGACTACTTCAGTAAGTGGGCGGAAGCCTATGCCCTGCCCAACCAGGAAGCCATCACCGTCGCCGACGTCTTGGTGAAAGAGTGAATATGTCGATTCGGTATTCCAATGGAGCTGCACTCGGATCAAGCCAGAAATTTCGAATCCAACCTGTTCCAAGAAATATGTCTACTGCTGAACATCCGCAAGACAAGAACCACGGCCCTACATCCGCAGTCCGATGGAATGGTGGAACGGATGAACAGGACGATCAACCGCCACTTGTCCAAGGTTGTCTCTGACCATCAAAGAGACTGGGACCAGTATCTTCATTTGTTCCTGATGGCCTATTGATCCGCAGTACACGAGTCAACCGGTCAAACTCCTGCTAGTATTATAATGGGCCGAGAACTGCGACTGCCTTGTGACCTGATGTTTGGGATACCGCCAGGACAAGACACTGCGGGAGAGCACTACGTCAGCAAACTTCGGCAGAGAATGGACGACATCCACGAACGAGTCCGGTTGAACATCCAGAGTGCCAGCGATAAAATGAAGAAGACCTATGACATCAAGGCCGACGCTGGAGGATTTGAGGTTGATGACCTGGTTTGGCTGTACAACTCGTGGGAAGGCCCGTATAAAATCGTGAAAAGGATAAACGACCTTGTGTACCGAATCCGGAAGCCACCCCGAGGGAAACCAAGGGTCGTTCATTTCAACAGGTTGGCCCCTTACGCTGGAAACCATGACCACCGGAGGATGATATGACGTTCGAGAAGTTTATGTCCTTGTATTCAAACGGGCAGAAAGTTCTACATGGGGTTACTAGAGAGGAGTCACGAGACCTTTTCGAGGTGCCTGCTGACTACGCACTAGCACACTGTGTGGCAGAAGATCTTCGAATGTCCAGGGGCATCGCCGTAGTGTTCTCCAAGAAATTTGGTCAACTCCAAACACTGCGGGAGCAGAATCCAGAAGTTGGTGGGGTGCTACAGTTGAAGAAAGGCCAGAGAAACATCTACTACCTGGTTACCAAGAGGCATTCCCAAGATAAACCGTCCTATGAAGATGTCTGGAAGAGTCGCACCAAACTAAGAGATACTATGGTGGACCAGAATCTGGTGGATCTAGCAATTCCAAAATTGTCCTGTGGTATTGATGGGTTGGACTGGAGAGTCATAAGAAGTATGCTGGAGGCGATATTCAGATCCAGCGGCGTCAAGATTTTGGTTTGCTGTCACCCTCTTCCACGACCGATCATGAAGACCGTGGAGTGTTACTTCCATCGAACTTCACGGTGCAGATATGGGGAGTCATGCAGATATCGTCACACTCCAAGGATGACATTTCGGGACGAAATGTCTTAAGAAGGGGGCAATGTAACGAACCTAGGCCGGACCTGTCGCCTCATTCATTGCCATCGACAACGATGATGTCATCCCCGAAGATATTCGAGAACAATCCAGTCGCGCCGCCGCGTATAACAACGGTCAATATTGGAAGCAACTGGAACATGCTGGTTGCCAAACGCCAGAATTGGAAAGATCGAGAATTCTGTAACGGAGATAAATAGGCAGCACTCAAGAGGGCACGAGAGTCTCAGCGAGCCGATAGGATCGAGCGATACAGTGGCGTAGTTAGCAACATAAATTAGTTGTAAATTTAAGTGTGAAATAAATTAGTAAAACCAAGTTAAATTTATTTACGTTACAATATTTACTTTGTAGCATTTTAGCGGTAGTGTTCCAAATTGTTTTAACTACAGCTTCTTTGTAGTCTTCTCAGTTGCCTTTTCGCATATTAAATGCCCAATCTTGCAATATTACATTCAATTTCTCGATGGAAGTATCTGGCTCAAATTTATATCTTTTTGCATCGCAAAACGTAGAAAATTGTCGCCAGATTGATGATTGCGTCGCAACTGTATTAGTAGGCACACAGGTATTAACAATTTGACTAATTTCGGCGTTCGTAGACTCACCGAATCGACTCTAACAATGAGTCGACTCACCGAATCGACTCATTGTTAGTACTTAGAAATTCAATAAGTTGTTGACAAACATGTCAAACTATTTATTTTGGCAACCAACACCGCGATAATTGATAAACAAATGAATAAGTGAAAAAACCACTAGTGCATTTGTCGCTGTAAAAGTTGCAGCTAACTTTTGCCGCTGTCAAACTGACAATTGCACTGTGGCATATGCGATTTTTTATACATGAGTTGAATTGTCAAAGGAAATATTAGATTTTTAGGATTCTGTGGCAAAAAACGCGACTATATTTTCATCTGTTAAAAACGATTTTCTCAGATAGTGGCATAAATAGTTGAGATTTTCAATAATAAAGCTTATTGGTGCGGGAATATTCACCTGAGAATTTTGGTGGTTTGCTATCTTTTTTTTAGTCAATCAGACAATTAGAGGGATTTCTAAAGTAACTGTTTAAATCATTCTTACTAAAAAACAATAAATTTGAAGAAGGTATTTTCACCTTTCATTCATTTCTTGAACTGATTGAATTGATTGTTTTTGTTACGGAATTTCCAGGAAACTGACACGACATTAGTAATGATGTAAAAATCAGCGATAAACAATGAGTCATCACATGAAACATATGCACAAATAAAGTTTGGACTCCATAATTATCTGTAGGTACCTGCAAGTTCACCTTGTGGTTTTTTAAACTTTTAGAACATTTTCAGTAAGTGTTCAGTTATACTGAGTCTACATACTCAATGGATCTTGTGCAGTCAAATATTTATATCAAAAATAAAACATGAAATATAAAAAATAAACAGTGTGATGCTAATTTTACACCTGTCTCGGGGGTAATGGAAAGTTAATGCAATGTTACCCAATAACTAAACTTTTTAATTATTTTATCTATTTATTTATTTAGGGGGATACAAACGGGACTGACCCAAAAACAGTATTCACAGATAGGTAATTTCTCAATGTACAGATATATAATTATAAAGAGAATTACGAAAATTGGTGATATGTAGATATAAAAATCAATTAAAGTAATGAATTGGGTACATGTAGTGAAAGAAATGAGTGGATAAAAACGAAAATGAAAAAAAAAAGAAAAAAACCTTATTCTTTACAAATCAATTAAGTCTGCGAAGCGAGAAGTGCTTTTTCAAAATGTAGGAATACTTTGAAAGTGAGTAAGAGAAAATATCAAGATTAATATAATTATTATGCAAATGTTGGTCAGAGCATGACAAGCAAAATAGACAACCCACTCCAGAACTTTGACAATAGCTTCCCTAACATAAAAAAATCAATGTTTCTCAAACCCGGCGATAGGAACGAAGTCATAAAACACATAAAATCTTTGAAAAGTAACAGTTCCCCAGGAATAGATGGTATCACCCAAGCGCGTATTTAAGGGGGGGGGGGTTAATTACCCCCCAAGAAACAGTTTTTTTTTTAATTGATGGAATGGCCACCTCTACTCAAATCTTTTTAAAAAATTTCTGCCAACGAGAACTTGCTATTAAAAAAAACTGACCTAGTTTTTTGACAATAGCTCAAAAACTATTGATGATAGAGAAAATAAAGAGGAACTCAAGTATTTATAATATTAACTCAACGTTGAAAATAGGGCTCCGCGTGGGCGTTAATGCAGGAGTACAGCACCTCTCGAGAGAGCAATGCACATAAAATATTTTTTTATACTATTAAATATAAATTAAAAAATCTAAAAGAATTATAGTATCATCTAAATACTTGAAAGAATGTAATTCGGTTAGAAAAAAAAATTTCATTGAATTTTGATAATGTGAGGCTATTGTTGATTAAGTAGTTGTTTTGGAACCGCCGATTTTATTAGAAATCGAATTGTTTGCAGAATGACGCCATAATTTTTTGCTTCTAAATAATATTACGCTATAAACTTGTTTAAAAGTTGATTATTTTGTTAATTAGGTATTTCTAAAGTTAACAAAATATGAAAAAATACAATATCTACTCATTGTATTTTTTTTTATTGTTATTTCTCATGATTATCAGTTTCATGTCTAACAAAGGCATTTAACAACGTTTTGAAAAAAATACGCTGTTTGTTCATGAAATATTTATTAACAAATGGATAAATTGAATATTTTTCAAAAATTGTTTTTTTTGCATTAGGTTGAGTTTATGATATAAAAAAAAATTGATTGGCAATTTGTTTTTTAATGGTACAAAAAATAACAAAAACGGCATATACGGCAACATTTAAAAAAAAATGTTTGTAATTTTTATAGAATTTTCTAGAATTTGAATAGTTTGTGGTATATGGTTGTTTTTGTTATTTTTGTTCCATTCAAAAAAAAATAATAGTGCCAACAAAGTTTGTTTATAACAATTACATAATTAAAAAAAACATTTTTTTCTTATTAGGTATAGAATAACCAATTATTAATTTTAAAGAAGAAATTCTTAATATATTATTTAAATACTAAAAAAACAAAAAAACTATTATAAACAATTTTAAAAAATTAGGAATAAATATAATAAACTCTCAGCAACCTAATGCAAGAAAACAATTTCTGAAAAATATTCGACTTATTCATTTGTTCATGAATGTTTTTTAAACAAATTGCGTATTTTTCTTTTAATCGGTGTAAAATGCCTTTGTCAGTCATAAAACTGATAATAATGTGAAATATCACACACAAAATAATCAACTTTTATACAATTTTATAGCGTGATATTATCGAGTACACATGTAAAGTGTGCTCCAGGAAGCAAAACAGAATATGGAGTCATTCTGTGAACAATTATTAGGTTTTTAATAAATCGATGGTTCTAAAAAAAATTCTTAATAAACAATAGGCTCACATTATCAAAATTCAATGAAAAAATTATTTTCCATTGAAATTACATTCTTTCAAGTGTTCAGTTAATAGTATTATTTTTTTGAAATTTTTTTTTCTTTTTAAATCTTGTGACGCTAACATATTTCTCTTGATGAAAAAGTGTCTTTATATTTTAAATACAATGCCAGTTAGTGTGGTTGGTTGGATTAGCTCTACTTCATGTTCATAGATATGTGCAAATAGATGTTTCAAATGTTATTGAAAGGTTTGCAAATAAGAAATACAGGAGACTGTATTTCATTTTGTGATTTTTTATTTTAACGAAAGAAATCTTTGTTTTTGTACCTACTTATAAGTATATGCATATATATCTTTTATTTTATTACATTTTGAATTTTTGTTTGAATTTGAATGAAAAAAAATACTTGTGTTTTTTGTACCTATTTAACTTTTTTATGTCATTACCCCCCCCCCCCAAACATAATTCCTAGATTCGCCACTGGTATCACCGCTAAACTAATAAAAAGATGCCATATCTACATAAATAAATGATGTAATAATGTAATGCAAA
>JAFIRS010006635.1:0-34287 GCA_018342105.1 Gonioctena quinquepunctata | reverse complement strand
ATTGTTTATTTTTCCTGCTCATTGAAGAAATATTATGACTAGCGGCGAGCGTTCTAAGCGTGGTGATTTTAAAACTTTTACACACTCGGGGGAGGAACATTTCTTTGGGAATTTTTTTGGAAAAATTTAAAAAATCATAAACCCCTTTTCTCATCGTTCTGGAGATTGTGATTTTTTCCGAAATTAGTGATCTCACCCATTGATTTCCGACAAATTGATATGTTTTTAACAATCAACCTGACTAAGACTGATAAGATTTTTCGATTTCACTCTTTTTCTCGGGTTTTTAAAAATATCTGGGTGAAAATACCGGGGCCTTAAAAAATATATATATATATATATATATATATATATATAAACATATAAACATCACAGTAAGTCTTACAAAAAAATACCCATATCTAATTACAAAATTTAAAAAAGTCAAAAAAAAGTTACTCCTGATGAAGGCGAAGGGCCTCCGTCAAACTCAATTTATGTTTAAAAAATTTATGTCAAAATAAAATTTTCCCCTTCAACCCAAACAAATTTCTCAATGTAAGGAAGAAAAACCCCCAAAGAAGCATCCCAAAGAAATCATCGGCTTTTCCTAACCCCCTGTTAACTTTTGAGCGGTTCCACGTAGAACAATGAAAAAAAAGGTTTTTGTATGATATCACCGTGCTACTTTTTAAAATAAAAAGGGTGGGCTGGGCTTTCGATTTAAAATTTTAAATAGCATGGGGAGGGGTCATGTGCTATCGTTGAAAAGATAGTTCAATTCTTTTTCCCAACCATCTAATTGTTTTATCATTTGTTGTTTTTTTTTTTTTCACAATGTCATTTGAAATTTGAAAATGAGTCGGATCAGAATGGTATCAATCGTTTAGTAAACTGATAATCAAGTAGTAACTGATAATCAAGCATTAACCAAGAAATGCTCATTATGAAATTGGTTATTTTGTCGTTTTTAAAAATTTTAAAAGTAACAATGGTTATATCATTCACCTGCTCTTTATATTAGGGCATTTGTATTCTACTTCCACGGGTTTAAACATTATCATGGTTATTATTCCTATCGAAAAACTAACAATCAACATTACTGGTAGGGCCCTTGGGAACTACCATAAGAATCAATGAAAATTCCTGATCATCCAAAACTCGAAAAAAAATTTAGGGTACTGGTTGAAAAATTCAACAGAACTGGTACTGTTCTAGGCCAGTGGAGCTGGCAAAAATCAATTTCGGAGGCGGAATTTCGGTAATTGACTGGGATTAATTCTCAACAAAGTACGTTTATAAACCGACAAAAAAAAATATTTGAAGAAACACGAATTCCTCCATACAAGTTGGTAATGTTACCCAAACCGAAGATGACAGCCCGAAGGATGGGTTCTGGAAATTTGATGGAAAATATAGCGGGGAACCCCCAATTACATCTTTTTTTTTCAGTTTAAAATATTTTTTTTTTAAAAAAATGAATACACATGTGGGTACGGGGTGACACCCCCCCTATATTTCGAAGGTCCACACAGTTCCACAGACTGAATTTGGGCAGGGAAATTTTGAGAAACCATATTGTGGTCCTTTATTTCTGGAAGAAAACTTGAACGGTAATTTTTTTCCAAGGCTTGTCTTTGGGCCGTGACTAGAAATTGGGGGGTCAACAAAATGCAGCTATTTGCGTTTGACTTTTGACCGTCAAGATAAAAATCAAGATCATAAATATAAAATTTCTATTGAACAACCAAGGCCCCGGGCCCCGCCTCGGGGTTGCCGTCGACAGCGATGAGATCACCCCCCGGGAATATTCGAGAACCATCAGTCGCTCTGCCACGGAAAAAACGGTCAATATTGGAAACAATTGGAACATGCCAAAATTGGGGAAAAATCGAAAATGCTGTTGGGGGGATAAATGGCGACCCTCAAGGGGAGTCGAACGGGCTAAAAAAACCCTTGACCCCAGCTATACGGGGGAGTAGTAATAAAATTGGGGGTTGGTTAAAGGTGTGAAAAAATTAAAAAGGGGGAAACCAAAATTGGGAATTTATTTACTTTTAAAAATTTGGGGTCAAGTGGATTTTGAAAATAAACAAGTAAATGGGGGATAGTAAAAAAAAAAATTGTAGCCTTTTTTTTCCCCAAAATAGACAGGGCCCCCGGGTTTTTGGGAAATGGACAATTGTGCTTGGGAAAAAAACTGATACACTTTAAAAGGGGGGAAAAAAAAAATAGACAGTGGCCCTTTTTTGCAAAGTGGAAAAATTTGCGTGGGTTAAAATCCTTTCCCCGAAACAGAAATAACTGGTGGCCCGTGGAAAGATTTCGGGAAATAATTTTTTTAAAAAATTTTATAAACTTTTCGTGGGGAAACAACTGATACATCTTAAAGAAAAAAATGTGTTCAAAAAAAGTGCGCCTTGCGGATTTGGGTAGGGAAAAAAAGGGGGGGGGGGAAAGGGAACGGAAAAACGGGGTTTTAAAAAATTTCCCGGAAGACTTGAAAAAAGGATTTTAAACAAGGGTGAGGACCCGAAAACTTTTTTTTAGGAAGTTCAGGTGATTTGAGTCCGATAATAAGAATCCTTGAAAAAAAGAGCTGCAACAAAATTCTAGAAATCTGGAAGAAGCTTAAGGAAAATTCAAAGTCGGAAGAAAATGCTAGAAACCCTGGAAAAACAAGAAAATGCTGAAATCTGGAGAAAGCTTGAAAAGAAAATTCTAGAAATCTGGAGAAAGCTTCAAAGAAAATTCTAAAATTTTGGAAGAAGGCTTTCTAGAAATCTGGAGGAAGCTTCAGAAAATTCAAAGCCTGGAAAAAATGAAAGAAGCCTGGAAGAGTTTCTAAAAAAAAACACAGAAGGCCAAAAAAAAGAATTGTGGGGGGTGTGGCTAAATTTCAGAAAAAATGGGAACCTTAGGACGGGTAGATAAAATAAAAGAAAAATCAGTAAGCTGGAAAAACCAGTTAATAAGTTGCGCCCTCCCACAGAGATGGTTAACAAAAAAATGCAATGCTGGACTTGGGGTTTGAACTTGGTAAAGTTCAAGAGGAATAAAATGTAAGATCAATTCAGAAATGGGGGAAGCTTTCCATGAAACCGCCTCAGTTCGACGGGAAAAAAACTCCATGGGCAAATTACCGCCGGCATTTTTAAGCGTAAAAAACAAACGGATGGAATGCGGGGAAAACTGTAACTAAACCTTGCATTCCGTGGAAAAGCGACAAATATTCACCAAACTTAAAACAAGGGGGGACTATGATCAACTGATTAAAATCTAAATTACGATATGGCCACGCCCTTTTTTGGAACGTATACCATAATAAAAATCGCTGCAAGAAATAGGGGAACCCCTTACAAATTTGGGGCTGTTTTGCCGCTTGGTTGTCTCCATATCCACCACCCCGGAGAATGTTGGAAGGTTGGGTTCAAGGTTCCCTGGATGGACCCCGGGGCCAAAAAACAAGACAAGCGTTGCACTCTTCTCCAACACATCGTGGACACGGGCTTTGGAATTTGGGCAGCAAAGCAATCCTGCAAAACCAAAGTAAAAGTTCGAAGTATTGAAGAAGACTCCGGGCATGCTGACTTGAAAGCTGCCATAAGAAAAGTGATGAAGGAAGTGTTGCCTGAGACCGAGACAGATAAGATGCTGGAATTGTGGCAAAATTGGACATGTGTAAGCAAATGTCAACATTAAAACACGACTCGATGCAGGAAAACTAAAAAGGTCGACGAAGGGGCAATCGTCGGCCTGTGTCAACAAGCCCCGGTTAACAACGCATATGTCGCTATCCTGAAACGACAGAACAGAGGTGTTTTCGTAGGCGGTCTCATCAATACGGCCTTGCACCATGCTGCTAAATACAGGTGCGACTAGGACAATTCTCGGACCTTCCTTTGCCAGAACACCGGAACGAATTGAACCGACGACTGGAAGCTACGCACAGCAACAGGGGAGCCAGCTACTGTATATGGCGAGCTACGGATTGAAATAATTTTGGGCAGCATAAAGTGAAACATCAGGCACTTGTAGCGGACATCGAAGACGATCAATCATCGGAATGGACATCATGAATTCAGAGGGTTTGAATTGGTTTCAAAGACGGCGTCCTACGATGTCAACGGGAAGAGCTGGTACTTCATGGGAGAAGTGAAGAGTTGAATCCGTGTGCTGTTGGCTGAAAGATGTAAGCGTACCTGAGAGGGCTGAAACCATCCTGGAGGCTCGCCTGGACGGGAGTGCAGCAGTGGAGACGTGATGATGTTCGAGCCCAAACTTCGCTGATAGAAAATTGGGCGAGGTTCCCTGGGAAAACCCTTTACGTGCTGAAAAAATTTGTACGGTAGGGTCAATGATAATTACTTTTCCAGTGACCTTAAAGAAAGGCAATTTTAGGGCACTGCTCGTCAGTTTCATCTGTGATCTGGGAAGTATCAGTGCGATTAGCCAACCCAACAACTTGCCCACAGAACTAGAAAAATTAGTTGCTATCTCTTCAAGGCATAAAACCAACTCAACAGCCCAAACTAAGAGATTTAGTCAAAAAGTACCAAGACATCTTCGATCCGGACAAGGAAAGGGAGATTACGAACTAAGTGTCCAGCACAAGATTGATACTGGGGGGCCCGACCGATCCGACAATCAGCAAAGAAGACTTCCTTTTGCCAAGAAGGAAGAGGCTGACAAAATAGTCAGCGATATGGGAAAAGAAGAGGGTTATCGAACCATCTGACAGTCCCTGGTCCTCTCCAGTCGTACCAGTGAAGAAAAAGGATGGATCGACGCGGCTTTGTGTAGACTATAGCCAACTTAATAATGTCACGAAGAAGGACAGTTACCCTCTCCCGAGAATGATGACACCCTAGACACGTTGGCTGGTTCCACGATTTTTCTCGACCCTTGATCTGAAAAGTGGATACTGGCAAGTAGGGACTGGCTCAGGAAGATCGAGAAAAGACTGCTTTACCATCGGCTCAGGATTGTGGCAGTTCACCGTTATGCCATTCGGGCTCTGTAATGCTCCCGCCACATTCGAAAGATTGATGGAAACAGTACTGAAGGGACTCTCATGGAACACGTGTCTAGTGTATCTCGACGACATAATTGTGGTCGGCAGATCGTTTGAGGACCACGTGAAAACTTGGAGGAAGTATTCCTGCGACTGAGGAACTCCGGATTGAAGCTGAGCCCTAAGAAATGCCATCTGTTCAAAAAAAGTCACGATACCTCGAGCCACGTTGTCTCTTGGGGAAGGAGTAGCAGTGGACGACCAGAAGATCAAAGCTGTTAAGATTGGCCCATCCAAAAGACATTCACCAACTTCGAAGTTTCCTTGGTTTATGCACATACTATCGCCGATATGTGCTGGGATTCGCCAACATCGCTAAACCACTGACCAAGCTCACGGAAGGCCAAACAAAGTTCCAGTGGTCCGAAGAATGTCAAGACTCATTCAGGAAGCTGAAAGGGCTTTGATCAACGCACCTATACTGGGCTATCTACCCAAAGGGAAATTCATTTTGGATACGGACGCCAAGCAACGTGGGACTTGGAGCTGTCTATCTCAGATCCAGGAGGGACAGGAGAAGGTCATTGGTTATTTCAGCAATACAGCTTAGCAAACCAGGCGCAATTACTGTGTCACCAGGGAGAGCTGTTAGCTGTTGTAAAGGGAGTGGAACACTTCTACAAGTACGTGTATGGAAGAAGATTCCTGTTGAGAACTGACCATACAGCTCTCAAATGGCTCTTACAGTTCAAAAATCCTGAGGGTCAAGTGACGTTGGATCGAGAGACTCCAAGAATTCGATTTCGAGATCGAACATCGAGCCGGAACTAGCCATAAGAATGCAGATGCCTTGTCGCGAAGACCATGTCCAGATGATTGCTCACATTGCCGACAGCAGAAGAGACAACTGGAATGACAGCAAGATCCAGAAAGACCAAGAGAGAGGCCCCGACCTTGGCTTAGTCGTCAGCTGGAAGAAGGGCAATCGAAGACCATCATGGCAGGAAGTCGCAGGTTACTCGCCGGCTGTTAAGTCCTATTGGGCACAATGGAACTCTCTTATTCTGGACAATGGGATCCTGAAACGTGTGTTGGAGGCCGATATTGGTGGGGAAGACAGACGCCAAATAATTGTTCCCAGGAACAGAAGAGAGGAAGTGCTGCGGAAATCCATGATGGAGTCGCCGGAGGACATCTGGGAGTGACGAAGACCCTGCAGAAAGTGAGGCAACGGTTTTACTGGGCCAATTGTCAAGCTGACGTCCAGGACTGGTGCAGGAAGTGCGCTGTATGCGCTGCTAGCAATGGACCTCGGAATACGACCCAAGGCCCCGATGCGTCAGTACAACGTAGGCAGCCCGTTCGAGAGAATCGCCATTGACATCGCCGGCCCGTTTCCCGTATCCGACCACGGGAATAAATACATCCTTGTGGCAATGGACTACTTCAGTAATGGGCGGAAGCCTATGCCCTGCCCAACCATGATGCCATCACCGTCGCCGACGTCTTGGTGAAAGAGTGGATATGTCGATTCGGTATTCCAATGGGCTGCACTCGGATCAAGGCAGAAATTTCGAATCAACCTTTTCCAAAATATGTCTACTGCTGAACATCCGCAAGACAAGAACCACGGCCCTACATCCGCAGTCCGATGGAATGTTGGAACGGATGAACAGGACGATCAACCGCCACTTGTCCAAGGTTGTCTCTGACCATCAAAGAGACTGGGACCAGTATCTTCATTTTGTTCCTGATGGCCTATCGATCCGCGTACACAGAGTCAACCGGTCAAACTCCTGCTAGTATTATAATGGGCCGAGAACTGCGACTGCCTTGTGACCTGAAGTTTGGGATACCGCCAGGACAAGACACTGCGGGAGAGGACTACGTCAGCAAACTTCGGCAGAGAATGGACGACATCCACGAACGAGTCGGTTGAACATCAGAGTGCCAGCGATAAAATGAAGAAGACCTATGACATCAAGGCCGACGCTGGAGGATTTAAGGTTGATGACCTGGTTTGGCTGTACAACCCCAAACGTCGTCGTGGACTATCACCAAAGTTGCGGAACTCGTGGGAAGGCCCGTATAAAATCGTGAAAAGGATAAACGACCTTGTGCCAGATCCATAAGCCACCCGAGGGAAACCAAGGGTCGTCCATTTCAACAGGTTGGCCCTTACGCTGGAAACCATGACCAAGTTCGCCCCTCAAGCCACCGGAGGCTGATATGACGTACGAAAGTTTATGTCCTTGTATTCATAGGGGCGGAAAGTTCTGCATGGGGTTGCTAGAGAGGAGTCACGAGACCTTTTCGAGGTGCCTGCTGACTACGCACTAGCGCACTGTGGGCAGAAGATCTTCGAATGTCCAGGGGCATCGCCGTAGTGTTCTCAAAATTTGGTCAACTCCAAACACTGCGGGAGCAGAATCCAGAAGTTGGTGGGGTGCTACAGTTGAAGAAAGGCCAGAGAATCATCACCTACCTAGTTACCAAGAGGCATTCCCAAGATAAACCGTCCTATGAAGATGTCTGGAAGAGTCTCCACCAGAACTAAGAGATACTATGGTGGACCAGAACCTGGTGGATCTAGCAATTCCAAAATTATCCTGTGGTATTGATGGGTTGGACTGGAGAGTCATAAGAAGTATGCTGGAGGCGATATTCAGATCCAGCGGCGTCAAGATTTTGGTTTGCTGTAACCCTCTTCCACGACCGATCATGAAGACCGTGGAGTGTTACTTCCATCGAACTTCACGGTGCAGATATGGGGAGTCATGCAGATATCGTCACACTCCAAGGATGAAATTTCGGGACGAAATGTCTTTAAGAAGGGGGCAATGTAACGAACCTAGGCCGGACCTGTCGCCTCGCGCGTTGCCGTCGACAGCGATGAGATCATCCCCGGAGATATTCGAGAACCATCCAGTCGCTCTGCCACGGAAAACAACGGTAAGCCACGGAAAACAACGGTCAATATTGGAAACAATTTCCTCAAGTGGAGTCGAACAGTCTGAACGAGCCCATACGATCGAGCTATACAGTGGAGTAGTAATATAAATTGAGTTGTAGATTAAGTGTGAAATAAATTAGTAGAACCAAGTTAAGTTTATTTACGTTACACTATGCTTCTGGTGAATATAAGTAAGAATCGTGGTATGTATTTAGGTGATTAGAAGATTGAAACTCAAGTAAGTCTATATTCTTGTGTGCTAGTTATACTTTTTTCTTTTGGTTTGAGTCAGATTACATTGGGAAGCATTTTATTCATGACGTTATCCCGTTTCCTGTTATGCTGCTTCCCCATTATTCTTTTATCTCGTTCTCCCGTTATCCCTTTATCTCGTTATCCCGTTATCCCGGAAAAGGCATGAAAGTTGGAAATCTAGCCGGTATATCCAACCATTTGGTTAGCGCACGCCGATAAAGCAACCAAGCAGCGCTTTTTCTTCAGACTTAACTAAAAACTAATTTTTATCGAAATCAATTATGGACTATATTACTCAGGGATAGTTTAGCTTTTTATTGGTGAATGTTTTTCAAAATCACAAACAAAAAAACAAACAAACAAATTTTACCTCTTTATAATATTAGTATAGACGACAAGTCAGTATGTAGGCGGCTACCGTATTCCAAAAGACGGGATGATAAGCGTTTTATTGATTTCCACATCGGATATGAAACATGATTTTTTCAAATGCAAGTTTGTTATTTGCCACCAAATCTAAATCAGTTGATTACTATGGAGACATAAATATCGTAACATATTTCAGGTGGATGTAATGAAAATCCTAACAGAGTTATGTCTCATAAGTCAGCTCGAGTGTTTGCTTTTCTTGAGTGTTTTATATATTAATAAGACATGAAATGCAATACAACATTTGATCCATAGCTGATATATTATAAACACGAAGTGTTTTTCTAAATTGAGGGCTTATTCTATGTTCATGAGACTTGCAGAAAATTTATAAAAAATGTTGATCGAGAACGTTATTATATGTTTCTATGACAAAAGGTTTGTTCATTGTGTGAGCTTTTTATTTACACACTATTGTTTTAATGACCTAATAATAAACAGAAACATGATGACTTTGGAACATGCCAGCGGTGGATAAAATATTCAATAGATGAATACGAGGTATTATACGATTATCTCCTTATCACCTATTGATATGATATGGGGAAAACCGTAAACATATTACAGTAAACACATTGGCACATATGGTTATAGTGTTGAAATTTTAAATAATCTGTCAAAAAAATGGGTTTATCAATTGTGTAAACCTATAAATGTATGTTATGGATCTGTCTGTGGACTCAGTACAATATTTTTTTTTCTAAAAACCATTATTCGGTTTCAATGAGCTCGGGCCAAATGCCATCGATGAAAAACTTCATATCTGAGGCTATTCATCGATTTTTTCAGAGCATTCCATTGTAATAACCATGATATGGTGTGAGAGGGATAGTTTTATTTGATGAAGTCATATGGAACGCAGGATCCAAAGAGTAATAATTCAGAACACCTTAAGACAATCAGCAACCATCGATCAGGACATCCCTCTAGGCTTATATATATATATATATATATATATATATATATATATATATATATATATATATATATATATATACATATATATGTGTATATATATATATAAATATATATATTAATTAAGTGATTGGTTTTTGGGTTATGCAGCAGGCCAATAAGTGTACTCTTTTACACGGATTCCAAGCTTTCGATAATATTTATTATCATCATCAGGGATGCTACAAAATAGGAAGACACATAGGAATATATGATAGAGAAAAACAAGACATTCATAACTTACAGTGTAAGTGAGGTTATGCGGCGATGATGTTAAAATCATATATAAAGTTATATGAACAAAACTGTGTATACAACTCACAGGAATCAACTACAATCCACATTACATACGTTAACAATGTATTCTTATGAGAATTATGAATTCGTATTCAGTCAGCAAATAAAACTACAAATTCTATATATATATATATATATATATATATATATATATATATATATATATATATATATATATATATACTATGAGCCTTGCTTCTTCTTATATATGCCAATTCGAAAATATTTTCAGAAAAGTATGTAATAGCTTATGCAGATGATACGATTTTGGCAGTCCTCATAAAATTTTCAAAAATTCTTTATGGTTACGTGAGCGGAAAATAATAATTTAACACTTAACATATTCAACATAGCGTTCATAAAATGCACACTGAATGATGTCCGAGAATAATGCAACATCTTAAGGAATCTCGAGTTGCCTGATGTTGTTTGATAACTAATATGCAGTTGTAATATAACTACAGGCATTTTCTTCACCAAATCGATCTGAATAACCCATAGAATGCACCTGTACTCTCAAATCAATTTGGGGCGCCAAAATTTTCTGTCCACGGTTTTAAATCTGAATATTTTATAGTTATTATTGTACGAACTAAAAAAATTTCTCCATCAAAACGTTTGGAATAATCAACAGAATGCACCTCTAGTCTCAAAACAATTTGGGGCACCGTCTGAAAGACAGAAAATGGATAAAACCATAATTTTTTACATATTTTCGCTCATATCTCGGTTAATACTGGCGAACGGTTAACAATTTTTCCACCAAAACGATCTGAGTAACCCATAGAATATATCCATAGTCTCAAATCAATTTGGGGCACCGTCTGGAAGACAGAAGAAAACAGAAGCTGTCATTTTTGACATATTTTCGCCTATATGTCGGTTAATACTGGACGAACGTTAACAATTTTTTCACCAAAACGATCTGAGTAACCCATAGAATATACCTATAGTCTCAAAACAATTTGGGGCACCGTCTAAAAGACAGAAAATGGATAAAACCATATTTTTTTACATATTTTCGCTTATATCTCGGTTAATATTGAACGAACGTTAACAATTTTTTCATCAAAACAATCTGAGTAACCCGTAGAATATACCCATAGTCTCAAATCAATTTGGGGCACCGTCCGGAAGACAGCAGAAAATAGAAGTGTCATTTTTGACATATTTTCGCTAATATCTCGATTAATATTGGACGAACTAAAAAATTTTCTTCACCAAAACAATCTGAATAACCTATAGAATGCACCTATACTCTCAAATCAATTTGGGGCGCCAAAATTGTCTGTCTGAACGGTTTTAAATCTGAATATGTCAAAAAATAAACCCATAGCCTCAAATCAATTTGGGGCAACGTCCGGAAGATAGGAGAAAATAGAAACTGTCATTTTTGACATATTTTCGCCTATATTCGGTTAATACTGGACGAACGTTAACAATTTTTTCACCAAAACGATCTGAGTGACCCATAGAATATACCCATAGTCTCAAATCAATTTCCCCGGAAAAATGCTTTTTCAGTAAATTAAAATCAAATTAATATGCGAATAAAATTTTATCGAAACGTTTGGAATAATCAACAGAATAAACCCATAGCCTCAAAAATCAATTTGGGGCACGTCCGGAAGAAGTAGAAAATAGAAACTGTCATTTTTGACATATTTTCGCTTATATCTCGGTTAATACTGAACGGACGTTAACAATTTTCCCACCAAAACGATCTGAGTAACCCATAGAATATACCCAGAGTCTCAAATCAATTTGGGGCACCGTCCGGAAGACAGCAGAAAATAGAGGCTGTCATTTTTGACATATTTTTGCTAATATCTCGGTTAATATTGGACGAACTAAAAAATTTTCTTCACCAAAACAATCTTAATAACCTATAGAATGCACCTATACTCTCAAATCAATTTGTCTTTTTTCATACGGATGCCTAAAAACTGTTACACACGCGCAACTTTATGTGAGTGAAGTTAGCAACGAATTCGTCAGCAACGTTTCTGGAAAAATCGTTGCCAGCAACGATTTGATGGGGCGGATTTCATGCAGTTCAAAATTATTTTTTATGGTTCTTGAGGTGAGGAATCTCACGAATAGAGTTTGAAATGAACGTAATACAATGAAAACCATTGTGCCTATGTATCACAGTTAAATAAATTGAAAATTTGAGAATGACGCAAGAAAATTCGGTTATTATCAATGAATCTACATGATGTCAAAAGTAACTCAAGAACGAAGAAAAAAGTCACCTTGGAATTCTACCAGATTATGAAAAATTATGTGGTCTTTTCAATGGTTATCGAATATTTTTTCACAAGCTTTTATTAAGTTTTTCCACTTGTGTGTTTGTTCATTAGTTTGGGTCGAATCTTGTAAGTAAAGTTGAACCCTAGGCGTCCGATAACTTGGAATTTTGCAAGTGGTTATAATTCCGTTGACAATGTAGAGAATTTTTGTTGACAAAAAAGCAAAATGGCGGCTCCAAGACGTCCGACGAGATTTGTGGTCCGATTCAAAATTGGTATGTGGGGTTTTGAGGTCGAAGATTATGATTGTATGTCAAAATTATTTCATTCAAGATGGCGGACGCGTTTTGTAATAAAAATTGGTATGTGGGGGGAATTAGGGAATTAGGGTCCGGTCGGAAAGTCGAAATGGAATTAAAATCCCAATTTTTTGTTTTCGCCATTTTTAAGACGTATATCTTGAGAACAAGGAATGATGCCACCGTGAAATTCAACAATAAATGGGAATGATGGTTCTTTCCATCTATGATCGAGAAAATCTTTAAAATCCGGTCGGAAAGTCGAAATGTAATTAAAATCCCAATTCTTTATTGTTTTTGCCATTTTTAAGGCGTATATCTTGAGAACAAGGAATGATGCCACCATGAAATCTGACAATAGCATGAAAAATTATGTGTTCTTTCTACCTATGATCGAGAAAATTTTTAAAATCCGGTTGGAAAGTCGAAATGTAATTAAAATCCCAATTTTATTATTGTTTTTGCCATTTTTAAGACTTATATCTTGAGAACAAGGAATGGAGCCACCGTAAAATTCGACAATAATATGGAAAATGATTTCGTTTTTTTTTTAGACGTATATCTCGAGAGCAAGAAGAGAAGACACCGTGGAATCAATCCAGATAAAAAAAAATTGTAATCTTCCCAATTGTGAAAGTTTTTAAAATCCGGACGGAAAGTCGATAACTAAGGAAAATCCCGAAAAATTAATATGTTTGCCATATCAATCACGTATATTTTTCTCTAATTGATAATACTTGACTTCAGTATACTGTTGTAGGTGTATTGAGTTGAAACTGATAATTTCAGTCGAACAGGATTTTTTTCGCTATTTGCCGTGGTTAAAACCAAACCAAGTTATTATCCTATATATTCGAAAAAACCGCATTGTCAGTTGATTCTTTTATTGTAATACATTTTACATTTTTTATTGGGAACATGAAAAATATCGTAAAAAATTATTGGAACAATCAAATGATCACTACACAAAACTACAATTATGTTGATGTACTTTTGCTACAAAAAATAATTTCTGGGTTTATAATAATACAGTTTCATTAATATGCTCAGGTTTCTAATACTTTTTTACAGCTTCAAACTAGCATTATCATTTTTCATTACATGATACATTTTATATATATATATATATATAGATATATATATATATAAATATATATATATATATATATATATATATATATATATATATATATATATATATATATATATTAATGCCAAAAAGAGTGGTTTACATAACCTATAAGAGTACATGAATACCAAAAAAATTGAGAATAATGTTAGTTTATTGCTTTTGGTTTCTGCTATGGCAGACAAACATGTCCTTTCTTTTACGATGATAGCGGATTTTTTCAAAGATGCTATTAACCAGCTACAGCGGGGTGAAAATGCCTACAAAAGTGGAAATGTGAAGAGTATGGTGTTCGATAGAGAGGTGAAGCCTGCAATTTTGAAAGGAACAGTTAGTGCAAGTATGAAGAAAAGATCATATTCTATTGAGGTAGATTATACTCTTTTGTCCTAAAAATAATCTTATTGATTTAATATTATTTCAGGTATCAATTAATGTCGACGATGACACCATACTTGATGTTAGCTGTACATGTCCCAGAGGGTTGGTAAAATGTCACCACATAGCTGCATTATGTATTTATGGCCATCATAATGTGAGTGTCACTGATCAAGCATGTTGCTGGTCAGCACCAAGTATGTCGACTGAGGAGGATGTAAAAACTATAGCAGAACTATATCCAAAACAGAAAACATATCATGCAATCTGTGGAGATATACCCGAAGAAAATATCACAAATTTTTTAACAAAACTAGGACAGGGGAATGTTGTTGGCTATAGTTGGTTATTGAGAGCCGAATCTGAAGTGGATGTAGAAGATATCCTTCCATCAATTGAAAATTTGGTGTTTTCGAAAGAATATTTAGAGGCTTCAGACAGGGACCTGTTCTTGAGGGAAAAGTTGTGCCTCACACAAAACAAAGTCAAAGAAGTTGTGAATAAAACAATAGGCCAAGCAAAGAATGAAAACTGGCTCATAGCCAGAAAGAATCGTTTGACTGCAAGTAATTTTGGTGCAGTTTTAGCTGCAGTAAATCGTCAACGATATCCTCCATCCTTATTTAAAAAATTATTAAATGGATACAACCTTTCTTCGGTAATGGCTATTCAGTGGGGCAAAGAACATGAAAACGTTGCACTGAATACATTCAGTGATGCTTTTGATAATATGGATATCATACCAACAGGGCTGTGGTTGGACGAAAGTGGTTTCCTTGGAGCTTCACCTGACGGCTTGTGTGGTGATTCTGCTATCATTGAAGTGAAGTGTCTATACAAGTTTAGAGCCGTTAGCTTAAGTGAGGCATTGAGAAACGATAAAAGCTACATAATTTATAAAGAAGGGGATGCAACCCTCATGAATTATAACCATGATTATTACCATCAAATTCAGGGGCAACTACATTTGACGAAACGAGATGTATGTTATTTAGTGGTATGGACACCAAATGAGTGTGAAGTTGTTTCTGTTCCTATAGAGGTAGGGTGGGAACCAAATCTAGAAATACTGCGTTCATTTTATTTAAATAGATTTATACCTCATGTGGCAGGAATTAATAAATAATTTGGAATATATATATTTTTTGCCTTTTCTGTATATTGTATGTATTAAACGTTTTTTGCACAATAAAGGTATTTGTTTCATCACTGTGTCAGGTGTTATTGATTAAATACAAATTCAAAAATAAAGAAATCCATAATTTATATTAAAACTGAAAAGTGTGGAAACTGCTGAAAAATATTGCGGGCCTACAATTTAAGAGATAAAATGCACATGAACTTCTATTAAACAAACTGAAAACATATCTGGATTTAGAAAAATAATTGTTGATAAAATAGAGCAACTTTCAGTTTTGAGAAGCATAACAAGAGAAATAAGGGCCAAAATTGTGATGTCATTAGAGTTTATTTGAAAGGATCACTGTTCAATTTTGTATTATTATTGCAAGTTAACTTCTCCATACATATTATTCTCTTACATACTGTGCCTGTCATTAATATTTAATACAGAAAAAACTAAAAGAATAAAATATTTTCCCTACATCTAATAAATACTTTTCAAACTAATATACATTGATGAGGTGGTGTTGAAACATTTAGTTGTCAACAGCTTTGCACTATTTTGAATTTTTTTGTGGATCAACAATTTTTTCTTCTATACGTTTAGATATTAATGTAATGAACGTCACGATGAGTTAGGAAATTAAAACTGAATGGTCCATATACAGGTTACTTCAAGATGTTCGATTATGGTCAAATGCGCCGACAGGAAGTAAGGACCATAAAACGGGAGAGATGTTCATTCAAACAGGTCTCCTACAGTGAAAAACAAAACATTCAATAATAAATACACAAAAGTAAAAAAATATCTTTATTCTCTTTCTGATATAAAATATTCTTCTACTTCCTTGATGAGTGGGTATTGTAAATTGGTTAATGCCCCAACTAATTGGAACACTTCCTGTGCATATGGGCGTAGTGTCTGGGGAATACATTGTTGTATTTTGAAAACTTTCATTCTGCGAATAGCACGTTCCACATGGATTCTAGCACGAGCTATACACTCGGTCTGTTTTACTTGTTGAGGAGTGAACTGAGCTGTTGTCAGGAAAGGAGGTAAATTCAGCATCACACCCGGTGGTAAAATATCCCTTATAAGGAAACCTTTATCAGCTAAAATAAGGTCACCTGCTGCCAACTGATCCAAAATACCACAATGCTGAACAATTTTTTTGTCGGATGTTGATCCTGGATATAGACCACTTATATACGTTATAACACTGTTTGGTGCAACACCTGAAATTGAACAACAATTATACTTCGATTTTTTTACTTATACCTAACTCACCTATTAAACCTTTCCAAGTATTTCGATGTTTATAAGAACTGTAAGTGACTTTTTGTTCTGCCATAGATTTTCTTGATGCCATCGTGTATATTTCAGTGCAGTCAATTATGATTCTGCAGTTTGTAAATGTGCTGCAGCAATTTGGCAAGCAAGATCTATTCTTTTTTCGCTCGGGAATCTTGGCCATCAACTTTTTAAATAAAATTTCTTGGAGCACATGTACCCATGTGATTATTATATTAGATATACTTGCTTGAGAAATATTAAATCTTTGTGCCAAATCTAATTGGGGAAAATTTTGTCTTAACTTCATGAGGGTTAGTAATAATTGGTCTGCATGATTCAACTTCTCCACCTTCCAGTTATAATAGTTTTTGAATTCCACACCTCTCAACAATTCCAATATGCTTTCAAAAACTGTTGCATTTGGCAGGCCTGTATATAACAATACCAAACTCTCACTGTTTTTTATATGGTCAAAAGACATGCGTTCTTTCAAATTTGCAAGTTCATTTTCATTTCGGAGTAATTCCTGTTGTAAAAATTGTTCTCAGCCTCTACCAGAACTGCACTAAACCCAGCCAAATTTTGTGAAGTACTAGGCTGAGGGTCAGGTTCTGGGACATATTCAGCTTCTACAAAATCTGTACCCAATTATGTGGAATCTTCGTATGAAGTACTCGGCTGAGGTTCTAGTTGTTCTGGAGCATGAACACTAAAAGTAAGACATTGACTTGACTGTGCTGGGTTGGGAGTTGATCATAAGTCCGTTCCAGGTCTCTGAAAATGAATAAAATCATCAATTCAATAATACTTCTAATAATGAGAAAGTTGAAAACCTTGAGTTGCGGAAGCTGTTGAAACGCCATCTTTTTGGTTTGTCGCTGATCGCTTTCTCTTCTCAGGAGTTGAGAAATTGAAGCGTTTTTTTCGATTGTGCTCAAACAACTGGGGGCCATTTTCTCTCTTGCCATCAATAAAATGACAGCTGCACAAGAAAGCTCCTGGACCAGGTTCTATATCACTTCTAAAAAATAAAAATACTATTTCATTCCATGAGTTTATCCAGCATTTCATGGTAGACTAACCTCACTAGCAAAATCCACTTTTTCTTTAATTGAGGATCTTTCGGAAACTTGAAAAACTTGCACACTTCTCTCTGGTTATAATGGTGACATCATAGACAAATTAAAAATAAAGAGACTGTTCGAAACATTGGCGATCTTGACCACCAAGTTTTTGGTACGGCCAGTCGCGCATGGAGGCGCTGCCCGCAATCAAGAGACGACTGACATGATAATTTTCCCATTTCGACATTTGTCAGAAAATGACAAACCACGTAATAATTTCAGAATAATTCTACTGTTGTCATCGAAAAATTAATTACAGAAATTATACTATGGACTTGAATTATGAACCCAACGTCGAAAATGGAATGTTTTGTTATTCGAGTTGACGCTGAAATTCTTCGAAAAATTCTTTCACAAGGTAAAATATAAGCTGCTTTTCACAAACTGATACTTATTTCCATCCATCAGTTGCAGAAATTTTTTCACAAACTGATACTTATTTCCGTCCATCAGTTTCCATTTCCTATCACCATTTGAGGAAGTACGAAGATTATCATCAAACTGGAGTATTTGTTAAGTATACCTACTTGTTCTCCTTTGTGCTAATAAATGAACAAAATTATTGAAGGTTTGTTGTAAATGTAATTTGTTTTTATTTTGGTTGATTTGATGATAAGACTGAAGAATATGTTACGGTAATATATGGGGGGACAAGCTTGTGTCTTTTAGTTTCATCAAATAACAACTAACTTTTATTATTTTGAACGTTTTTTTTTTATTCATAACATTGATTTTTGGTTACACACGTTCTTAACTTATCTTCTAGGTTAACTACAACAACTTCTTCTTCTTACAATGAACTTGGCCATGAGCCATAGCCACTTAGGCCAACAACCAAACTAGTACATTCATAACACTCCTCCTCAATTAGATTTTTTTTTTTTTTTAATAATACAAAATAAAAATAAAATATGAAAATCGTAGAACTTAAATTATTCTAGATAAATCAGGAAACACAGATCTCATTTCTAAGGTAAGTGAAAACATCTTTACTAAGAGATTTTGTTAGCATATCCGCCAGATTTTGATCAGTTGAAACATATTCTACATTTATTTCTTTTCTAGAGACTAAATCTTTTAAGTAGTGATTTTTTATATCTATGTGTTTCGCCCTTTTTGAATTTTCATTACTTTTAGACATTAATATTGAACTCTTGTTATCACAATAAAGAACTATCTTTGTTGAGTTTAAGGTCATTTAAAATTCCTTTCAAATTAATTAGGTCTTGAGCACAAGCAGCCGCTGCCACATATTCAGCCTCTGCTGTGGATAATGCAACGCAACTTTGTTTTTTGGAAAACCATGATATTGGATTTTGTCCATACAATATCATGCAGCCGCTCACACTCTTACGATCTTGTTTGTCAGTTCCCCAGTCTGCATCTGAATATCCTTCCAACTGTAAATCATTATAGTTGTTTTTATTGTAAGTAAGTCCCATATCTTTAGTTCCTTGCAAATATCGCAATATTCTTTTACCTCGTTCCATGTTTCTACTGTTGGTCTATCTAAAATCTACTTAGATACGAAACTGCGAATGTTATATCAGGTCTAGTTGTAGTGGACAAATACATTAGTCCTCCAATCAACTGACGATATGGTATGTTACTTATTATTTCGTTGTCTTCGTTATATTGAAATCCCTTTTCCATTGGAGTTTTCTTTGGATTACAGTGCTCCATGTTAAAGGTGGTTAATAGTTTTTCTATATATTTCGTTTGATTAATCTTTACCGTATTTTCTGTTCTTGTTATTTTCATTCCTAGAAAATTCTCAACTTCTCCTAAGTCTTTCGCTTGAAAATACTGCTTCAGTAGTTCAACTGTCTCTTCAATATAACTTTCTTTTCCAACAACTATTATGTCATCGACATAAAGTAATATCCATACATTCTTATTATAGTATAAACAACAGTCATGTCTTGATCTTTCAAATTTATTCTTTGTTGCAAAATCATTAAAAGTATCGTTCCAAACTTTCGGTGACTCTTTTAGACCATATAAAGCTCTATTTAATTTTAAGATAGGTAATTTAGTTTTAACACCAGATGGCGATAAATAAATACTTCACTTTCTAGTGTACCGTTTAAAAAAGCTGTAGGAATGTCTAATTGCCTTATATTATAGTCCTTTTCTAGTGCTACTGATAAGAGTAATCTTATTGTAGATAATCTTGCAGCCGGTGAATATACTGATTCAAAAGAATTCTCCTCCTTTAACTGAAATCCTTTTGCTACTACTCTCGCTTTTTTAGTTCCATCTTCCTTTGTTCTGAAAACCCATCTTGTTTGAATTGCGGTTTTTCCTTCTGGTAATTCTGCTTCAGTCCATGTGTTCAGTTTTGTATGTGAATTTAATTCCTTCTCGATAGCTTCCTTCCATTCTTTGTCTTTAACTGCATCCTCGTATGTTAAAGGATCACTTTTACTTGATGATATCAGACAATAAGCTGTATAGACTTCATATTCCTCCAAATATTTTGGTGGATTTATTTTTCTTCCTCTTTCGTTTCATTTATCTTTGGTAAGCATTCTTCAAAATTGTCTGAACTAGTTTTAAACATCCTTCCTGTTTTCCCAAAAATTTTTTTCTTTTTTTTTTTTTTATTAATTCTATCTGTCAAATCTTCTTGAATTTGTATTATTTTTCTGCTATCTTCATCTTTCGTATTTTTTAATATTTCATTATAATTTGTATTTCTCTCATTAAATCTTACGTCTCTTGGACTTATAATTTCATTTTTCTCATAATTCCACAATCTATACCCTGCTCCAGTATATCCTACCATTATGCATGGCTGTGCACGTTTTTCCAATTTACTTTGTCTTGGTAGAATGACTGCCCAAGCTTGACTTCCAAAAACTCTCAATTTGGACAAATCATTTTTCTTGTACCACCTCTGGGCCGGAGTTTCACCACCATTAGCTTCTGTTGGGGACCTGTTCAGTTCGTAGGCTGAACACAAAATTGCTTCTCCCCATAGTTCTCTTGGTAAATTTGTTTCTGCAAATTTTGTGCGATTCTTGTCCAAAAGGCTTCTATTCATCCGTTAGCTGTACCATTCTCTTGTGGAGTATATGGCAACGTATACTCAAGCGCAATACCTTTATTCCTGCAATAATTTTAAAATAATTTGACACAAACTCCCCACCATTATCTACCCTGATTCTTTTAGTTTTAGTCCATGTTGTGTTTCAATTGTTCTGATAAAATCAATAACATTTTGCTCCCCTTCGCTTTTTTGTTTTAATAGTTTGACAACCAAAAAATGAGAAAAGTCATCAATCAACACTTGAAAGTATTTATGCCCTTCTGTAGTAGGAGTCGCTATAGGACCCGCTATGTCAGAATGAATCAACTCACCAATTTCGGTAGTTTTCTTTTCACATTTATAAAAAGGTTTTCGTGTACATTTCCCTTCAACACAAGTATTACAAATAACGTTACTGAAGGGTAAACCTAGTTGTCTCAAGCTATATCTGTTTACATGACCTAATCTTCTATGCCAAAGATTTTTGTCTGTACTTCCACCTGCTACATAATTAAAATCATTTACATCTGTATAACTAACATTTTTCTCTGTGTAAATAGATTTTTCGTTTTCAAAATCTATGTTTAAAAAGAATAAATCATTATTAGAATCACAATAGAAAGTAACCTCATTTTTGGATAACATTGCTTGTTTTTTACCTGACTTATTATTATTAAAGATAACTTTGAAATCATTTTTCAACAATTTTGAGACTGAAATTAAATTATGTGACATACCTTTAACTATCAATGCCTGTATTTTTATTTCTTTTCCTTGACAAATACCTCTTATTATTCCTTGTTTCCTAGCATACAAAATTTCATTGTCCTTTGCTGTACCGATTTTCACTTCTGACTTCAATTCTGAAATTTCTGACATACATTTCTCTAGTTCATCCATTACCATATGCTGTGTGCATCCTGAATCCAAAATAAACTTGTTAATGTCTCTGTTTGATCCTGTGGAACTGCATAGTGCAATAAAAGCAATCTCATCAGCCTTGTTTGCTTGTATACTTGATTGACCTTGATTGTTATTTTGAGTTGAGCCTTGACCTCTATTGCTTCGGTGAAAACCTCTGTTATATCCTGTGCGTCCTCTAAAATTTCCTCGGGTTGTACTCTGGCGACAATCTGCAATCTTATGGCCTCTTTTACCGCACTTGTAACATGTATATGGGCTTGCTGTGAATGACATTTCAGAATGGCCACCATTTGATTCAAATTTTGCTTTAATCTTCAGTTCTTCATCAAGAAGTCTTGATTTAACGAAGTCCATTGATACTGTAGTTGAACTCATTGTTTCGATTGCAGTTATAACTGACTCAAACTCTTCATTTAACGATAGCAAGAGATGACACACTTTATCTTCTTCCTCCAGCTTAGAACCTGCACTTTCTAGGTCTCTTATTAACGTATCAAAAATCAAGAAATGATCTTCCAATTTTTCATTCCTTTTGAGTTTTAAGGTTAGTAACTTCTTTTTGAGTGTCAATTTTGTGAATACACTTTTTCTTTCAAAACTTTAGCTTTCATCATTTCTTTGGAAGACTTTGAATTTTTAACCAAATCCAAATGTTTGTCTGTAATACATTGCACGATCATACTCTTTGCTTTTGAATCTTTCACACTGAACTCATTTTTCGATCTATTGTCTGTAAAGTCATCTATTGTTTTTTCCAGTGTCTCGGATATTTGTTTTTCTTCCAATAGCATTTTTACTCTGAACTTCCAGTTATTAAAGTTGCTCGAGGAAGTTAGTTGTGGTAAGTGTACCGCTGTAGACGCCATTTTTCTTTATTACTTTTCAATTATGTTTTCTGTTCATCTGGGCCCATAACCTGTTACGGTAATATATGGGGGGACAAGCTTGTGTCTTTTAGTTTCATCAAATAACAACTAACTTTTATTATTTTGAACGTTTTTTTTTATTCATAACATTGATTTTTGGTTACACACGTTCTTAACTTATCTTCTAGGTTAACTACAACAACTTCTTCTTCTTACAATGAACTTGGCATGAGCCATAGCCACTTTGGCCAACAACCAAACTAGTACATTCATAACAGAATATTTTTAATTTTGCTGTTTTTCAGAGTTATATTATTGTTTTGTTTGTAGTTGTACCTTGTCCTAGATAAAATAAAATGTGTTTCATAGTGTTCAACTTATTATTCTTGTTTTATAAGATCTTTAATTTTGTTCTTGATATCATGAAATAAAGATTTACTTTGAAACTTTATTTTAACCACGAACGAACTAACAGATTCTACTAATCGATTACTGTATATATTTTATTAGTGATCGATTTGCCATTCCTGTATTTCATATGATACAACCATTCATATGGAATACAAGAATGGCAAATCGATCACTCATAAATTATATACCATATCAATCCTATAAAAGTAACACATTTGAAAAACCCGCCTCAATCGGTTTCACCAACTGTATTTAGTTCGGCCAGTTGCGAGATATGTCGCCACTGTCTAAACGTGGTGCCAACTTTTACTGCAGGTTTGACAACTCTCTTTATTTTTAGTTTCTCTATGGGTGACATCCTGGAGCCCAACACATCACCATTTTTATAAAATATAAACTCCTAACTGCTAGGCGATTTGTTGGGTTATGCACTGTTCTCTACTGTAAAAATATCTGTTGACCATCTAATAATTTCGTATATTGCTTACAAGACTTACTTTCACTTGTGTACATCTCAGTAATAATCACTGGATTATAAACTTATAAATAGCTCTCAAAATCACCACCAAACAAATATCACATGTAAAACACCGTAAACAAACACTTTGTTTGGATAATGGACCATGCATGACCTATCCAACCAAAATGGTGACGTGACGTCACACTAATAGAGTGTAAACTAAAAATAAAGAGAGTTGTCAAACCTGTAGAAAAAATTGGCACCACGTTTAGACAGTGGCGACATATCTCGCAACTGGCCGAACTAAGTTAGTACAGGCGGGTTTTTTAAATGTATTACTTTTATATGGTTGATATGGTATATATTTCATAAGTGATCGATTTGCCATTCTTGTATTTCATATGAATGGCTGTATCATATGAAATACACGGATGGCAAATCGATCACTAATAAAATATATACAGTAATCGATTCGTAGACTGTTAGTTCGTGGTTGAAATAAAGTTTCAAAATAAATCTTTATTTCATGATATCAAGAACAAAATAAAAGTTCTTATAAAATAAGAATAATAAGTTTAACACCATAAAAAAACATTTTATTTTATCTAGGAGGTACAACTACAGACAAAACAATAATAAAACTCTAAAAAACAGCAAAATTAAAAATATTCTTCAGTCTTATTTTGAAATCAACCAAAATGAAAACAAATTACATTTACAACATACCTTCAATAATTTTGTTAATTTATTAGCACAAAGGAGAACGAGTAGGTATAATAAATACTCCAGTTTGATGATAATCATTAAGGAGACCATGTACTTCGTACTTCCTCAAATGGTGATAGGAAATGGAAACTTTTGGATGGAAATAAGTACCAATTTGTGAAAAAAATTCTGCAACTGATGGATGGAAATAAGTATCAGTTTGTGAAAAGCAGCTTATATTTTACCTTGTAAAAGACTATTTCCAGGAATTTCAGCGCCAACTCGAATAACAGAACATTCTATTTTCGATGTTGGATTCCGAATTCAAGTCCATAGTATAATTTCTATCATTAATTTTTCGATGACAATAACAGTAGAATTATTCTGAAATTATTACATGGTTTGTCATTTTCTGACAAATGTCGAAATTGGAAAATTATCATGTCATCATTCGTCTGTTGATTGCGGGCAGCGCCTCCGTGCGCGACTGGCCGTACCAAAAACTTGGTGGTCAAGATCGCCAATGTTTCAAACAGTCTCTTTATTTTTAATTTGTCTATGGTCTATTCCCCATAAAACAACGATGACACTAATAGAAAGAGACGAAAGATCATTTGTGAGTCATAGTATATGGACATGTCATGGCCAAAGATTAGAGGTTCTACCCCCCACTCTTTGTCATGGCCACCATTCCAAAGAGTAGAGTAGAACAATAATCTTTGACCATTCTCTCTGGACAGTGACGGACTAGCGCACTCTGGTATCTGAGAGTTAAGTTGGATTTATAGTTAGACGGACTGTAAATGTAGAATGTAGATGCACTGCAAAAAGATCAACTATATAATGTATGTACTCTTGTTTATAAATGAACGTAAACGCATGACGTAACGTAAGTGAAACGGACTGGAATGGAAGAGTTGGTCAACTTGCATCTTTTACACTACGCTTCTTGCGTCCGGCCAATCAAAATAAAGAATTATGTGTGATATTTTTTACAAGACGTAATCATTCATTAAATACTGGAACAGTCGTTCACGTATACTTAAAAAATTGATCTGGATCAGCAGTCTTCATCTTTAAAAAATTATTGTAGGCATTCTCTACGTTTCTATTACGGTTTATGGGTCTTGTTTTGTACCGTCTCAGTCGCATAATTATTGTTCTTCGAGTTTGTCAACACTTTTCTAATGCTACTGCACACAACAGCAGCCCCACGGCACCAAGAAGCATACCTTCATGTATTTCATAATCCATTGTAACACAGAAAACGAAGCATAGATAAATATTTAGAATATAATACAAATCCAAACCAACACAGGCTGTTTATGATTCGTATAATGTGTAGGTTATGTTGAATATCACTATCACTTCTAGCCATGCGCAAAAATTCCATTCCGTCGATTTATAAATTCAATAATATTTTATAGTCCGTTTGTTACGTATACAGTGCGTCTACGTTTTTAGTCCGTCTAACTATAAATCCAGCTTTACAGGTTACAGGGTTGTTTCGAGTTTTGGCTATATTTTCATTTCATGCTTTATTTCAAGTCATATTATTTAATTCGATTAGGTATAACAACTTGAATGTATATTGGACCACTCTGTATGTTACGTGGGCCACCTGTCCATATATCAATCAATCAATCAATCAAAATATGCTTTAATATCGGAAGAATACAATTCTCGTTGACAAAGATAAGATGAAATAAAAATAAGTTGTAAGATTTAACATTAATACTAGACAAGGACTTAAATTACAGCAATGGCCAAGTCAATTCAACATTACAAATAAATAAATAAGTTTATGTACATATGTATAAAAATTACCCCTTGCATATAACACAAAAACTATTAGAGAGTTCCCAGTGATCCAATATGATAAAGGGTTAGATAAATATATTTAATATATATATATATATATATATATATATATATATATATATATATATAGTTTGAGATCAGGTAAGTAAGTCCTGGTAGAATTCATCCAACGTATAATAGGCTTTTGTAACCAAGAGATTTTTTACTTTTTTTCTGATGTGAATACCGTTTTGTATTTCTTTTATGGTGCTAGGAAGATGATTGAATAATTTTCTGCTTTTAAATATTAGTGAATTTTGTGTTAGGGAGGATATAGGCGTTGGAAGTGAGACATGGAGTGATAATCGTGTTTTATATGTTGAGGTAGATTTTGCTTTATCTTTATACTTTTTGTGTATGAGACATACTGTCTCTAGAATGAAAAGACATGCCAGGGTTAAAATTCTCTACTCCAAAGATACTATACGACATGAATCGCGATACTTGGCTTTGCATAAATACCTGATCGCCCTTTTCTGCAAAATAAAGACCCTATCAAAGAGATATTGTGAACACAGCTCCCAAAAGGAAATACCATATATAAGGTGTGCCTCAATCAATGAGTAGTAGACCTTTCTAGCATTGGAAATATCTAGCTCGTTAGAGACAACTCGTACAGCATAGCAGCCTGCCGTCGACCGTCTGCACAATTTATTGATATGGCTTTCAAATCTTAATTTTCCATCAATATGCAACCCTAAAAACTTGTTCTCTGAAACATTTGTAATTGTTCCATCCTCCAATGGGATTTCATTGATATCACATTTGAATGAGACAATGTTCGTTTTGCTTATAGCGAACGAAAGGAGATTGGCATCACACCACTTCTTTACCTTGTTTAGGTCCACACTGATCTGGTCATGCAGATCCGTAATACTTTTGTTATGTCAGAGGATTGTGCTATCATACGCAAAAATAGTGAATTGGCCCTGGATATCCACTTTGGCCAAGTCATTGACATATAACAGGAATAAGACAGGTCCTAGAACTGAGCCTTGGAGACACCACAGTTGATTTCACATTTTTTGGATTCCACCCTATTGAGTAAGACACTATGGCTACGTTCTGATAGGTATGATTTGAACCAAGAAAGTGACGAACCTCTGAATCCATGAACTTCAAGCTTTTGCAGCAGTATTCCGTGACTCACACAATCAAAATAAGCCTTGGAGAGATCGCAGAACACTATCGCACTATATTTCGTTAAGTTTGAGGTAAAGGTTTTCTAGGAAATCAAAGATGGCATGCTGGGTACTTTTTGAGTCTTGAAATCGAAACTGTTGTGAACTCAGTATATTGAATTTCTTAAGGAAGGAAGTTACTTTTTTTTTCACTAGTTTTTCTATGATTTTTGAGAGGATCGGTAGCAAGGAAATCGGTCTGAAATTTGCAAGAGTGTTATGGTCTCCCCCTTTATGTATTGGGATAATTGTGGCGATTTTCAAACATGATGGAAAGGATCCTCTAGCAAACGATGTATAATAGCCTCTGCCAAGACATTCAAAGCAATATCCGGCAATTTCTCAAGGACTTTCAGAGAAATGTCATCCCATCCAGAGGAAGTTTTTTCCGAATTTCTCTGAAGATTTCTTTTATTTCATATGTCAGTAGGTATGAAAAAAAAGTTTTCTTGAATGGAAGTCGCTTTCAGATATTCCATTGAATCCGTTCTGGTCGTAATTTTTTCAGCAAGTTCAGCTGCTATCAAGGAATAGAATGTATTAAGTTCGTCGGAGCTTAAGTCAGTTTTCACTGAATTAACCTTGTTTTTTCCTCTCATCTCATTAATAATTGCCCATGTTTCCTTCCGATTGTTGTCACCTTGTGCTATTCTGTTTGAGTAATATATGTTTTTTGCTGTTTTTATTACTTTCCGGTAAGTATTTCTATATTTGTTGTAGTATTGAATAAAATGGGGATTGTTACAGCCAAGATGTTTTCTTATCTGCTGGAGAGAGCGCATATTTTTTGCCGATACTTTTAATCCTTTGGTTAACCACGGTTTCCTTTTTTTGTTATTCATGTCTCTAACGGGGAATGCATTGTTAACATTATTAGATACTAATTTTTTTAATTCATTCAAGGGATCTTCCTTTTCAATAACGTTATACCAGTTTGTATCTGTACAAAGTTGTGAAAACCTATCATAATTGAAATTACTGCATATTCTACCACGTCGTGTAGGGCTTTTTTATTTTTTTTTATCAATTATTAGATTACAGAATATGGCCTCATGATCAGATAAACCAGAGTTTACAACTGAACAGTTAATTTTGTCAACATTTGCCACTGACTCATTAATGCTACAAGATTCTGATTGACTAGAGCTTATTAGTACCTCCTACTCAGATAACTTTTACTCTCCACTCTCTGGTTTGAGTTCTGTGCATATTCAAAACAAACTTTTATTGTTAATTGAGTAACCTGAAAGACTAATCACCCAGGCCGGACCAAGATGTCTTCATTAGTGAAAGTAGGATAAAATTCAACAGATAAGTTACATTATATAACTGAATTTTAAAATTATTTGGGCATACGTGGTATCACTTCGAGTGAGACGTTCAGGGTGCCCTATGACCCTCGACGAAGCCTCAGTACGTAATAGGGGGAGTGCTGTCATCATAATGAAGAAAGCCAATAAACGAAGAGAAGAAGACGAAGCGGGACGTTGGTACTTCCCTTAATTTTGATGTTTCCCGATTGAGACCTAAGTTCGTAACAGAATGACATTGCATAATTCATTTATTTCTTTCACAACTGTTACTAGTACCTACTACTACTACTACCTTTCGTTGATTTACCGAATATTTCTCGAATTTGCTTGACTGAATGCGATTTGAGGTTGTTTAAGGATGGAGAGTATTTTACAGAATAATTTCAGTTCATCACAGATATTGACGTAAGTTGTTCTGAAATGTCTTAATTTCTATTTCATTGGATATGTATACATAATTTTGTTTTCCAAAGGTACATTCAACAAGCAACAGCGGGACAGAGAGTTTCTCCTGAAGAAAAAGAAGTAGTTGTTAAACAAGAGATGAGTGATGAAGAAATTGGTAAACATAATACTGTTTCTAAAAAAATTAAAATGGAACCTGAAGAGGTAATTGCAAGCAGTGCCAAGAAGTTGTCAAAAATTGATATTTCGACCAGAAATATGTTGCCTGGTGAAAGCAGTTTAAAGGTATTAGATGTGAACAGCAGAAAAAAAATATTTCATTGTGAGATTTGTAATCATAAATTCCATTGGTATCCTGATTTGAGGCAGCATGCCAAGGTTCACAGAGGCCAGAAACCATTTCAGTGTGCAATTTGTGGGATAATGTTACCCAAAAAGGGTGACCTTATCAATCATTTGAAAACCCACAAATCACACTTTCAACAAATTTTTCCATGTGACATATGCAAGAAAGAATTCAAACAAAAATTTGTTTTGATTCTACACAAGAATAACCGCCCAGCAGTAGGATCATTTGTATGTCAAGGGTGCGGAAAAAGTTTTTTTTAATACGCCACACTAACAAAATGAGGTGAAATGATGTTTTGACAATAATTAGTGCTTACAATTTTAACATCAGCAGGCTCACACATATCACATTTAGCACCACCCTTGGGCAATTTTATATGTGAAGACCGCAATTTTTATAAAGCTTCTATATGGGAAAATGTTTATGTTTATTTACTTATATCCACTGTTGAAAGTTGGTTTCAGAATGTTGCCTAAATTTATTTTCATTTTTGTATGCAAGTATTTTCTGGTGGAGGTACTTGACTATACACAGTTTTTATTTTATTTTCAACACTAGATATACTTAGACATAACATATAAAAAAATAACATTGACTGTAGGTTAAGAATTGGACATCAAATCTAAGGGTAATATGCAGTATAACTCATATTTACATTTTGAATTGGGCTCTTGAGCTTAACTAAATGTTTGGTGTCTAGTTCTTCTAATAGGTAGGTGTGAATCTATTGAGGTAATAGATTTTCTCCCTTGGTCGATCTTAAATAATTTTTATTATTGATTTCAAAGTGATTTCATACATTGATTAATAGTCACTTTTATTGTCAAAATGTAAATTTTTTACTTTTAGAGATTTCCTGTTTGAGCCAGATGATGTCTTTAACATCAATCGACTATTGAAACCTCCATCTGAGCATTAAGTTTTTAATTTTAACGATTATATCACTTTTTTTATAATGTCAACTTTGTAACTTTTGTCCAATGATACAGCCAAATTCTATAGGTGTCTAAAAATTTTCCTTGGTTGTTGTTTCAAACATAAGAGGATTCATTGCATATATTTTATTAGAAGGTTTCAAAGCAATACTTGTAATAAGCTGATTTTAGAATTGAGTCAATTGACTATATATAATTTGAATTGAGTCAATTGACTATGGTTTTCATGACAAAAAAAATGGAATGAAAGTCACATTATAATACGTTAATCCACCAAATTCAATTTGAAAGTTATACATATATGTGATGAGAGATGGCATTTACACAAAAATCACAATTTGAGAATTCTTATTTTTATTTTACTCTCAACGAATCTTCAAGTTTTGAGACCTTTTAGCGACATTGTGCAACAAAAGTTTGTATTAGGAACAGATGAGTGACCTCTGCAAAAAAGGCATGCCACATTCAAACACCCCCTTGACCATTGTAATTCTGATGCCATTTTAATTTTGTTCTAAGTGAAACATTTATTATTATGAAAATAACGTTGATGTTTTTATTTTGTGAGTTATCGTTCTTGAGAATGAATTATTAGTTTGCAAGAAACTTGCTTTGAATTACATAATCAAGTGAGACATTATGATTATAAAAATACCATTGAGGTTTTTATTTTTTGTGATTTTTTTATTTCAGAATAAATTATCATTTTTCACTAAACTTGCTTCAATTTTTAGTGGTAATAAACTTTTCTATGAATTTTTCCTACACATGCAGTGTCTCCAGGGACTCAATTCTTGAAATCGGAGGAAATTTTTCTCCAGAGAATTATTTCATACTTTCAAATTCTCTTGGGAAATATGAAACGTGGGAATAGTTATTCTTGGAAGAGTTAGGAATGTGTTTCCAAAAGGAACTATATAAGTGACATATATCGAGTATGATTTCGGTAGAATTTATATTTTAACCAATCACACAGAGAAAAAGACAGATTTTATTGTTACTTCTGTAAATTATGAATTTGAATGTGGGGGTTTATTGGTTAGAATTCTCGTACTGTTACGAATTTTGAAATGACAAAGAAAAATTTTGTTAGCGATAAACAAAAAACTCTTGATTGTTATTATTGAAATAAATGATAAAAGGCAAATTTACTTATAAATTCACCTGAATGAATTCTGATATACAAACCCTCTATATGCTCTAGCATAAGCTGCTCTCTCCTGCTGGTCATATTAATAATGATTTTCTGATTTTGTCAAAAATAACAAACGAAAACAATCAATAATCTCAAAAAACAACAACAAAGAATCGTGTTCAGCCAATCAATATCACCAGTGATATTATTTCTCCTAGTGAAAACTTGGAGAAAGCATTCCTACAATCAATTCCTTAAATAAGTGTCAGGAATGGCAAAATTCAGTATTAAGAGAAAATGACGTCATTTTCTCTAGAGAATATTTTCCTGCAAATTCAAGAATTGGGTCCTGAGAAGTCTACAATAAAACGAGTCCGACCGAAACTGTTTTTATAACTGAAAAAGTAACGATCTTGGTTTCAGTTTCAGTCAAAACGAACCAATTTCGGTTTTTTTTTCAGTTCGGCCGAAAACAGAAACCTAAACTATTTTATAGCAATTCCTCTAACAAGCGTCTAGGTAGACCATAGTAAATAACTAGTGAGGTTAGAGGAAATTTTGAATTACGATCCATCCGTGGACCCCACCACTGAATTCTCTCACCTGTTTTAAGAAGCTTTGGCAAATTTCTTGAGATTTATTTCTTTTGAAATAGATCCAATGAATCTTTCTCAAAAAGCTATAATCAAAATTTTCAATAAATTGCATATTTTTCAAAATAATTGATGAATATAAAATTGGTGGGCAAATTGATGGCAAAGATTCTGGAAATTCAATTTTAATAAAATACATGAGACCCGGGGTACAGCCTGGTAAATACATAAGCTGTGTCTCAGACATACATAATGCTGCAGTATGCTCTGAGGGTGGAGCTGCAATCCGATACCAAGTGATTGCAATTTATATTTAATGCCAACAAAAAAAAAAAGGTTTAAAAATGTGGATAAAATACTTGGCATGATATGATTGGTATGTAACAAATACATTCAGGAGATGAATTATAAATATTACTGTTTTGAACGTGAATTTTCAGCCGAACTGACAAAAAAAAAATAAAAAATAGTGGTGTGTGTAGTCGTCACATCAAAGATGGTTTAAAAGAAAATGGACCTATTATTTGTAACCCAGGACCCAAATTACACATTTCTAAATGTCCAGATGAAATACTGTTTTCACCCGTTGAATGCATTTCACGCCCTACTTTGGGAGACTCTGTGAAACCCTGGCCCCTAACTGTTTAGGGTCCCCACTAATTATCTTGCTTGGCTTGTGAGAGGTTAAAACATTTTTACTTCTGTGATTGTGACCACCCTGGTATAGTGAAATAAAAAGTTAAGTGAAAACTATTATGGTTTATTAAAACTATCGGGAACCCAAAAAATATACATAATGGAGAATACAGAAAATACTAAGGGGAAGTGAACAATAACGAATGGGCTATGTATCAAAGAGTAAATAAAAGTAACACTCATAATTATGAACAAGGAAGGAGATGTGTCATCATGGACTGGCAGCAAAAACAGGCACAATAAAGAAGCGAGTCAAAACAATCATTTCAATTTATATTAAAAAATATATCATGATTTATTGCACTGCCAGTTGCAGAATCAGCTTTCTTGCCATTCAGTACTCAGGGGAAATTTAATTGAAATCCTATACCTGGTATTAATGGTGATGAACTTTAAATATGCAGGAAATGCTGTATTTCAATAATTGTGTTACTGAATGATGAATTACTAATAAATGAACTATGGAATTATGTCCAAATTTATTTTCAGGTCTGTAAAATTAATTCTGAATTTTCAGAAATGATTGGTATATTTCTATTGGGTAATATTTTCATACTTGACACAATTCCCTTAGAAAACTGCTCTTAAAAAAAAAATAATTAAGGTGCATATATATCAATCAAAAAAATTAACTACGACAATATTATGGAAAAATTTATATCAAAGAAAAAAATAAACAGTGTCGACCGTAAAACTAGAATGAATGAATATGAAAGAGTAAAAAAAAACAATAACGATTCATCAGAGTTCTCACGTGACAAAATTTTAAGTCCAGCACTGGTCACAAAGTCTAGTATAATGTCTATCATCTCCATACGATGTCTTTCGGCTCCATCTCTTGTATTGGTCTGCTTTCTTCGGGGTTCGAGCGATTCAACTAAGTGAAGCCGTTGCACCCTCACATGGTACATTTAGGGATTCTGCCCCCACGGAAGACGCTGTACCCCAAAATGGTTTGCTGGACCACTCGTCGTTCTTGCGGTGGGAGATGACGGTGTTTTCCCCAAAAAAGTTTTTTGTTTGGTTTTTTTGTAGGAATTGAGAATAGCTGACTTTGCAAGCTTTGGGGCTCCATTTTTCCAAAATGTATATGGATGCTGCCCCATTTGTTTTGGGCGAAGTGTGGATAATGTTAACGTGCCCAATGTAACATCCCAGCGCCGCACTCAAAAATTTTACACCGTGATGCCCTATTGGAAATTTAGGATGACCTAGGATGTTCGTGCAGGTACGAAACCAGGTTTAGAATTTTGTTTGGGGTGTTTTTCTCATCCCAGCTTATGTGACTGTTTCAATATTTCCATTAACTGAACCATTTTTTTTGTACAGGGGGGGGATGCCTTTCCCTTTCAGAGTTCAATGTTTGCAATGGGATAACTGGGATGCCATGCTGCTCTGGGGTTTATTCTGGGGAGGGATTCCTTCTGGTTTTGTCAGTCCCATCCATGGTTATTTACATGAAACAGGAGAATAATTCGCAAGTATTCTTAAAAAACTAGTTGGATGATTAATCTATAACTTAGCATAGAAAATGAAGTATTAATATTCTTTTAAAATTTAAAAAATTTCTGAAAACATTTGGGGTTTTATTCAATTATATATTTTTTTTTCCTTTAAACCTTTATTCATTTTTAAAATTTTTAGAATGTTTATTCCACAAAAAAAAAATTAATTACATTTTAAGAAAAAAAAAAATTGGTGGGAAAAAAAAAATTTATTATGCAGTTGCATTATATCCCATAGTTATATCTAAATTTTTTACATACAAATAGTTTTTTTTTATTTATAAATAAAACTTATTAAAAAACTCAGATAAAAAAAATATTCGTCTACATGGCACTGAACCCAATAATAAGCATTAAAATATTTCAAAAAACCAAGACGTTTTTTAAAAGGACGAAAAACATTTTTTTATTATTTTACAAAATTAAAAAAAATATCTTA
>JAFIRS010006634.1:0-34339 GCA_018342105.1 Gonioctena quinquepunctata | reverse complement strand
AAATGTCCTCCCATATCATGGTTTCGCTTTCCGCATTGTATTGGGAATAACATAGAGTAAACTTTCACTGTCCTAAACAACCTGCCATTTTCCAGTTGATATTCTTCTGTCTTATTGTTCTCTTCTTTGGTTTTATCTACAAGATTCTTCTTATGAATTATTTCAATTCTTTTGTTTAAAAAAATTATAGAAAAGAAATATTCATAACTTATATTATTTAAATATATAAATATGAAGCTGAAAACTATAAATTGATAAAATTTTAATTATTTACACTAGGTTGCTAGATTTTTTGATTGGTAGTCAAATATAATTTTCATATTATGTAAATATCTACCTCATCAGTAACTGATGGGGTAGATATTTACATTTCTCTGCATCATTAATACTCTGTCTACCTCTTCAAGTTTACAAAATTTCAAAATTTATTTCTGTACAAATTTTCCAAAATTTGATCATTTTCTGGTTCAAATTTGGTAGGTGGATAGGAAACCAAAAAATAAACCTTAAAGACATTTGAAAGGGTTTTTTCCCAAAGTCCCATTTACAGAGTTATTGATTTCCATTGATGACTAACCTAACCAATGTTTCTTTTCCTGTTGTTGTTTTAACTGCATATAATTATACAAACTTAGTTAGAAAAGACCCATATAAACTCTCTCCATTGGTCTAGATGTTGGTGGAATGTGATGTAGCTGACCAGGTTGCTTACCACCAGGTGTTTTTTATCAAACGTCGAAGAATCCTGAATATGCTTCTCACATAATTTTCATATTTTATCCATTAAGTTTCAAAAATTCCAGTTATAGTTCTGTCAACAGAGAAATGTCCTCCCATATCATGGTTTCGCCTTCCGCATTGTATTGGGAATAACATAGAGTAATCTTTTTTCTTTGGCAACTTTCACCTTCCTATACAACCTCCCATTTTCCAGTTGATATTCTTTTGTCTTATTGTTCTCTTTTTTGGTTTTATCTACAAGATTCTTCTTATGAATTCTTTCAATTCTTCATCATTTCTCTGCATCATTAATACTCTGTCTACCTCTTCAAGTAATCCAAAAATTCATAATTTATTTCTGTACAAATTTTCCAAAATGTTATCATATTCTGGTTCAAATTTGAAAGGTGGATAGGAAACCAAAAAATAGAAAACTTTTTCATAAAATATTTTCGAAACTTTTTGTAATTTTTTTTAAATGTCAAATTTGACATGTGTAGCCAATCAAATAAAAAAATCGTAAACGTCGTTGTGCATCAACTTCAAAGCAAAAACTATTAATAAACAAAAAAATTTCGGAAACTGAATAATAAAAAAAACATATTATGTGGACTTCAACGGGACACAGTATATTTTATTGTCACATTTCCAGAGTAGTATTGTTATATGTGAATTCGGAGATTCTTGAAACACAGATTGAAAAGTGTATTTTTAGCACATCCCAACGTCAAAGGGTTTATTTCCCACGGAGGACTTTTGGGCACTCTGGAAGCTGTTTATAGTGCTATGCCCATCATGGTTATGCCACAGTTTGGGGACCAATTCACCAATGCTAAGGCTCTGGAATCAGTGGGAGGCGGAATAATATTCAATTTCAACGAAGCTACCGAAGAAAATGTGCAGGAAGCTTTGGAAAGGCTTCTTAGTCCAGAGTACGTACTATACAATCAATCACTGCTTACCATTATCACGAATGATACTCATAATAAAAATAAATAGCAAAACCGATCACAAATTATTTTGCTTCGATTTAATTCGTATAATATATTGTTACCGTTTTTTTTTTCGATTACTATCAATAAACACAAATAAACTTGATTTTCTCGGTAATTCCTTACAAAACTGTAAGACACCATCCCAGTGATTACCTTCGTTTACAAAATAGAAGTAATTCGAATTACTACCACCGATATCTGTAATAACTAAGTTTGGGAGGGTTCTTGAATATACAATAAAACATTTTTAGACAGTAATTGAAATACAGAAAAAGCTGTATTTTCTGTTCTTCTGTTTGGTGTTACTCATCAAGAATGTCACTTGATTGGTTAATTTTACAACTAAATCTTGTCTTGTAATTCACCTACTTCCAACTTTCATTTAACTTCACATTTGTAGGATGTTTAGTTTAAATCTTGCGAGTGAATTTTCACCAACTTCTAGTTGTCCGATTAACGTGAAATTTGGCAGGTGTTCATAATTCCGGTGACAATGTATTATGGAATTTTTTATGGAGAAAAAACAAAATGGTGGCTTCAATATGGCGGACGAGTTTTGTGTTTATGGTTCGACTCTATTCAAAATTGGTATGTGGGGGGTTTCGGGAACAGAGATCACGAATTTTTTGGCAACATTCAAGATGCGAGTTTTGTGGTTGTAGCCCGATTCCAATAAAAAATATCATCCACGAATTTAAGATGACGAGTTTTGTGATTATAGCCCGATTCCATTCAAAATTGGTGTGTGGGGGATTTTGGCGTCGGATATCGTGATGTTTTTGTCAAAATTCATGAATTCAAGATGGCGGCTCCAAAATGGCGACGTGCTCTGTTATTTTGGCCCGATTCCATTCAAAATTGGTATGTGGGGTCGGAGATTATCAATTTTTGTACCAGAATTCACTAAGATGACGGATTTCATGGATGACTAAAAAGAATCGAATACAAATGATAAAAAAATTAGGACAAGCTTTTATACAAATGCATTATAAAGGAAAAAATAATTTATTTTATTGTTTGACCTAGGTTATTCTTTAGTGCATTTGTATAAAATATTTTCTCAATTTTAAAAAAATTATTTGTTCTATGTTGAGAACTGAAATCATATACGGTACTAAACACATTTTTTTCAATTACAAGGTTGAAGGAGAGCATGGCTGCACTTTCGAAGAGATACCAAGATAGGCCTCTGTCACCAATAGACACCGCCATTTACTGGATAGAGTATGTGGCAAGACACAAGGGGGCACCACATATGAGGACTGCAGCTGTCGACATGCCATTTTATAAATACTTATTGTTAGATGTTATAGCGTTTCTAATTTTCATACTGTTTTCCCTTTCATACTTCGTTTACTTTTTAGTTCGATTTGTTTTGAGGATGGTTTGTAGAACAAGATACAAAGTCAAGCAAAATTAGATTAATCTTTTTATATATATATATATATATATATATATATATAATTCTACTGTACGTGTGTGGCACTGAACTCCTCCTAAACGGCTCGACCGATTTGAATGATTTTTTTTGTATGCGTTTGGGTGGCGCCCTGGATGGTTTTGATTCACAAATCAGCCCGGCAGATAGCGCTGCAGTCGGTATCTAGGTTATTTATCTATAAACGGCTGGACCGATTTGAATGATTTTTTTTGTATGCATTTGGGTGGCGCCCTGGATGGTTTAGATTCACAAATCATCTCCCTAAATGTTAAGGGTGGTCCACCCCTTATTTTTTTTTATTTTTCAGAAACAATTTTTTGTTTTTATTTTTTTATGACACAGCATTCAAAATAACATACAACCCTGAATTTTCACCGTTGTACGATCAACCCCTATTTTTTTGGCAAACGGGTTAACTGGATAATTGGATAACTGGATAACGGGATAACGAAAAAACAGGAAAACGGGATAACGGGATGACAGGATAAGAGAATAACGGGAAAACGGAATAACGGGATAAATAAAAAACGGAAAAACTGGAAAACGGGATAACGAAAAAAAGGGGAAACGGGATAACGGGATGACAGGATAAGGAGATAAGGGGAATACGGGATAACGGGATAAATAAAAAATGGGATAACGGGAAAACAGGATAACGGGATAACGGGATGACGAGAATAAACGGGATAACGGGATAACATGATAAGGGGATAACGGGATAAAGAAAAAAGCGGACGGAGTCAAAAGCATAATCTAGATGGAACAACATAAAGGAAAACATATAAAAATAGAAATTCTACGCAGACGAGAGTTTTCGGGAAAAACATTTTAGGGAACATATAAATTTGGACAGGACAACGTCTGTCGGGTCCGCTAGTAAATATATAATATTTAAATGCCTTTCGATATAACTTCCTGGGACATTCAGAAAAATAAATCTAATTAAATAAAACACTGATCTTTTTTTCAGCACTTACTCAATCCTACGATATCTTAAAATAGTTATATATATATATATATATATATATATATATATATTTTTTTTTTGGCTTGGACATTTCGTCATTCGGCCAGACACAAGTGGAATATTATTAAATAATTACGCTACAGTTGTTAGGACATTTAACGTGGAACTTCCTTGTCCGGTGGTCAATCATTCAAGTACTAACCACGCCCGACGTTGCTTGACTTCAGATATCGATAAGACTCTCATCAACCTGACCAGCCATCGGTGCCCATTATATATATATATATATATATATATATATATATATATATATATATATATTGTTATGATGTGGGTTGTTTATATGATTTATAATCTGTATGAATCTAAGAATTTATTTCATAGATTATAATTTCTGAAACACTATCATAACAAATAAAAAACTCCGGCTATGTTATGTTACCTTTGTTTCTTTTTTAACCTCTTTTACCTTATCCCAGCTCAGTCAGGTACGCCTATGAACATGTATGACTCCTTCAGTAGCAGGTTCCTGTAATCGGTGTTGCCGGCTATGGCACTATCGATTCGATCATAAAAGATGCTCAGTGGAGAAAAATAAAGTTAGAATTTGAAAAATAAACACAGGTTTGCAGAGAATAATCAAAGTAGTTGACTTTATTTAGATGAAAACTTAAATATACTCTACTCTGCGATAACTACCTTCTACTAGCAAAACAATGTAAAAAAAAATATAATGCAGTTTGATGTTTGTGATAATGAAAATTTTATGAAGAAAGTTTGAACGTATCAGTCTTTTGGGTATGGAATTTATAATTGTTCGGCCCAAGACAAAAAACTAGTGGTTTAGAACACTTAAAGTTCTTGGTTTTATGTGAAAAGTTGCACTTGGGTGGGTTCAGTTATTGAATACCTTGTAGCTGCGTTTCAGTTGACGTTTCCAATCCTGTGGACGTATTTCTGGGATGTCAATGACAGCTCACCTGCACTCCTTCCAAGGATTTATTTTCTGGATAAAGTAGTTGGAATTTTTATTTACTACGTGCTTCCTCCGATCAGCCTTTCAAGAAATCTTCCTCGTTCGGCAATTTTAAATCAGGTGTTCTTATATTATGGGTGAAAACTTCTTTTCAAATTTAGTACGTGGTTTCACTTTTCTCGAACCTTTTTCAATCTTTTTAGAACTTGTTATCTTGATCCATGGCAACACTCACCAAATTTTTATTTTTTACAGATTTCCGAGTTTGTATCACTTCCTACCGAATTATTTGCTATTCTAATTGATGTTAATGACTTTATGAATGATATCTAATTCTAACTCTTACAGATTCATATAAAATATATTTTTTTCAATTTCCGCCCTTACATTTTATTCTATATCAATACTTTTCCCACACAAACTCTTTTGAATCCCATTGGTGGGTTTTCTGTTCATGTGAATTGTCATACAGGATGTTCGAAACTTATCTATACGTTGATCTTGCTTTAATTCAATATTTTCCATAGATTTCAATTTTGATATTTTTTAATCGTGGATTTTTGTTAGATGTATTGTTGGATATATATTTTTGATACCAGAATTACTTCAGGAATGTTCTCTTCACAGACATGTATCGACTAGAGCATAGTATAAGGTTCTATAGTAGTGAAAAAGGTAAAGAAAATTGTAAAACAACATAGTATTAACGATAATAATAGAAAATAACTAATAATAATAATGATAATTATAAGTTTGATTATATAACATCATTTCATAACATAATAATATATATATATATATATATATTTATATATATATATTAAATGGAAACAATATCAACTCTTTTCAGAAAAACTAAAACCCATTCTAAAAACTTAGAATGTTGTAGACATTATTCTTTGTCTCAATTGTAACAAAGTATATATAGGACAAACAGGGAAGAATTTATCAAGCCGCATTACGTCACATAAAAGTGATTATAATCTGAATAAAAAATGAAAGAAGCACTTGCAGAACATACTATAAAATTCAATCATTTTGGTAATTTTAACAATCCAAAAATTTCAGGCATTGAAAATAGTTTTTCTAAAAGAAATTTTCTTGAAATGTTTTATATTAACGATCAACCTAACTGTATGAACAAACGTTCTGATAATGCAGGTCTAAGTGTGATATATATTATTTACTTTATTAAAAAAAAGTTCACAAATGACCCTGTACAATTTTCAGACCAACCACCATAAATCAGAGTAGTGGTGATCGGACATTCGTTTTAACATCTAATTGATTTTACCGTCACTTTTTTGGCAATTTTTAACGTCAGTTCTGATTTTCTCCATCAACAAATGTTGGAACACCATCGCTCCGATCTAAATCATTATTTATTTGAGACTGTTCATTCAATTTTGATGTGTCCATAAATGTTTACAAGATTTTATTATTATTGAAACCATTATCTTCATGTCAGTAACCTCGAGTTAGTGAGTTTTTAAGTTTTATACAAGCTACCATTTTTACAATGGGACCTTGTATTTCAGCTGTCTTGAAAATGAAAATAATTATGTTCGAAAGCTCGATAAATTATTAGAGAGTTCTTCCTTAGACTGGCCATTTTTATTGACTGCAATCTGAGGAAAAACAATATTATTTACAAAAGGAAACTTCCTAATTATCAGCCAACGTTTCGGTTAATTAGCGCTTAAACTTCATCAGGGCCTACAAGAGCGGAATATGTATAAAAACCAAAACAGAGAAAATTTTGGGAGTGAGACACTTCATTATTAAACATTTTGTTGGATACGAAATTATCAATATATGTATACTGTATAGCTGAACAATGGTAAAAACTGATTATCCAAATACGAGACATAACAGAACCTCTAGAATAACATACCGAAATATCAAAAATGTTAAAACGTGCTTAGTAGCAATAACCATAAATTAATGTCATATTTTGTGAAAAAAAGAGGCGGACGAGATGAAAAACAACGAGAATTTTAGTTGTCCGATTAACGTGAAATTTGGCAGGTGTTCATAATTCCGATGACAATGCATTATACAATTTTTGTTAGAGAAAAAAAACAAAATGGCAGCTCCAAGATGACGGACGAGATATGTAATTATTCAAAATTGGTATGTGGAGGTTTTCGGGGTCGGAGATTATGAATTTTTTATGAAAATTCATAAATTCAAGATGGCGGACGAGTTTTGTGATTATGGTCCAATTCGATTCAAAATTGGTATGCGGGGGTTTCAGGGGTCGAAGAATATGAATTTTTCGTCAAAATTAATAAATTCAAGATGGCGGCCCCAAGATAGAGGACGAGTTTTCTGATTATGGTCATATTTCATTCAAAATTGGTATGTGGGGGTTCTTAGGTTCGGAAATTATGATTTTTTTGTCAAAATCTAGAAATTTAAGATGGCGGCGACTTCAGGATGGCGGACGAGTTTTGTGATTACGGTCAGATTCTATTCAAAATTGGTGTGTGGGAGTTTTTGGGGTCGAAGATCATGATTTCTTTCAGCTCAAAGCTTATAGGGAAGAGACCTTGTGATAACAATGCTCTATTAGAAATGAAAAGATTGAGGCGAACTAACTAAAAAGCAAAAAATGAAATAACATAAAATAACTTTTCAAAGACAAGCTTTTATTTAAGCCGTGTACTAAAACGTATAAAATAAGTTTAAGTCATCGCTGACAATGATTTAATTATTTTTTGTCGAATTATTTGGTTTCAAAAACTTGACGCGCGAATTGTAATGAAATTAATACCTCGAGAAGTTGTTACTTACCAACCAATCATTATGGTACCTACTTTTATGAATACTTTGTAAAAATTAAATACTTTGACAAGTTCTTACTTATCAACCAATCACTGCCCAATCAAAATACTTTTACGAATACTTCGCGCGACAAGCTTTTTGAAACCAAATAATTCAACAGAAAATAATTAAATCATTGTCAGCGATAACTTAAACTTATTTCATGCCTACATTTTAGTACACGGCTTAAATGAAAGCTTTTTTATTAGTTATTTTATTTTGTGGCAGTTTTGGCGAGGTATTGAGTATATACTACCCGCGATTTTTGTATCAGGAGGGTTTGATCTATCAATTTTGAGAAAACATTATTAGTGGATTTTTTATTTTCTTATCTTTATCTTGTTTTAGGATTTTGGCATTAGTCAAAACTTCAACTAGGGGAATTTCATATATATATATATATATATATATATATATATATAAAAAATGAATGATCCACGTGGACTGATCATATTTGGAATTGATGATGTTGGCATTTAGGATTTTAGCATTACTCAAACCTTTAGTTATGATATGAAGTAAATTGATATAATGATATTTATACATTACATGAATACCCGCTATGATTGTTTTTACAATTTGCGATTTGTACTTTGCATTTCTGAAAACCTTTGGCCAACTTATAGTCAACGCAGATGATCCAAGAGTTCAGCAGTGGAGCTTTTCTATTATCATCAGAATCTTTCCAACAATCCATTTGATTTGCACAACCTATGAAAGTATGGAAATCAAAATCCACAAATACAACTTCAGAATTCAAATAGACAAAAATAATCTACAAGCAAGAACATCCTGTATGCTAATCTTGAGTCACAAGGAACATGATAGGGAAATTTTCGATTGGAAATCATTAAAATAAGAGATATGAGAACAGAAAATGAGTGATTATGAATTTTGAACAGTTCTGTATAAATAATGTTAGATGTAGATATTGTTAATAAAAATTGTATCATATGTTAGAATTAGAAAATGTGTTTCAAGAAAGTGTGCAAAAAGGGAAATTCAGATCGGGAAAACGAAAAGTGATGATTGTCTGGGGAAAAAACATAAAGAGTCGAAAAATAATTTTGGAGATACATTTTTTATCATCGAAAATCAACGTAAATAAGCAGACAACAAATGTAACATCAATTTCAACTTTAAATCCAAATAAAAAAACTGCCTGGCAAATATTCGACCGAAGAGCCACTTGCCTCCAATCCAAATCAGATCATATATCCCATACATGACATAACCAGCAATGAGGGAGCTAACATCAGCTACTTCACTCCCAGTAGCCTTTGAACACCTACTCCAGGATTTTCGTGAGTGCACGAGCTCAATGTACAAAAGGTATTTCATCAACAAAAACTAAACATAGTGATACGTTTCTCACTAGACACTTTTTATGGTTCTTTTTAATAACACCGATTCACAGTGGTGACCTTTTTTCCATATTCATGATTATAGTATAAATATAACCTCTGAATATTTACTTGCAATATTCACTGATATCGCATGATCAAGCATTTGATGTTTTCGATTTGATTGTTTCAATTATTTCAATTACATTTATCTTGAGTTAGATATCGCAGGAATGGGTATTTGAGATATTTGAAAATTTATTTGAATAAAAAAAACAATCATTTAACTATTTTCTGGACTCGTTACTTATCATTTGATCATATTACAAGCTATATTTCCATGAAACAGTAAATTGACTTCAAGCAAAACAAGTAGATGGCGCAACTGCAATCCTCCTGAGATTTTGAGACGATCTGCTCTACATAGGCGTACCGACTGAGCTGGGGAAAGGTAATAAAATAAATCTAAATGGTATATTGAAAAATAGTAAGAATGTCATAGCCGGAGTTTATTGTTGTGATGATTATTTGAAAAGCACATAATATAAAAATATAATAATAATTATACATGAAAATAGTAATACAAATCACCAAATCATAACAATATATATATATATATATATATATATATACAGTGTGACCCATTTGAAATGGAACCACCCCTGTAGGATACGCATTTTTCAGTCAATCTCAAATAATTTTCTTCTAATATTAAGCATCAAAAACTGTATCTTGACACAAATTTTCATAACTTTAGTTTCATTCCCAAGGCACTCTATGGTTATTTTCCTTTGTCAAAAACGGCAAAAGTTTATTAGGCAATTTTTTTTTCCAAATTTGACTACACCACTGGATTCGTAGTCGTTATAAATGAAAACCATAAAAATTTCATAAAAAAATATTGGTTAACAACGAAGTTACAACAACTTTAATTTTGGAAATAAAGTATTTGATTATAATTTTTATTTAGACATATTTGAAATCTGGCAACACTGCCGATACAAATTGAGTACAAGTGAATTAGTTCAGCTACTGAAAGTATGGTAATGTGAGCGATTTGTGGTGTACTACATCACAGCCTACTATTGATTTAGTACAATACCTATGCCCAATGTATTAGTTCAGCTTTCCCCAAATTATTGATACCTTCTCTAAAAGCTTGTTTCAGTTGAGTTTTGCAGAATAAAAAAGGCAAATTTTTTTGTCCTGCTTTCTGTTTTATTATTGAATAAATAATTTGGATACTTTGAAAATTGATTCGGTTCATTTCGTTTTTATCGGCTATTGTAAACTGCATAACTCAAAAATGAATTTTTAATTTTCTGTTATTTTCGAATACACTTATAACCTTAATTTAAAAACATGATTATAAAGGAATATAATACACAAATCCAGTGGCGTAGTTAGATTTTTATTACAAAATCGCTTCCACCAGAAATCGCTCACATTACCATGATTTCAGGAGTTATAACTGTAGAACGGAATGAGCTATTGACTTCGGATTTTCGCTGTACAAATTCACTGGTGTTCTACTTTGTATCGGCAGTCTTGCCAGATTTTACATATGTCTATAATCTAAATGAAAATTAATATCAAATACTTTGTTTCCAAAATCAAAGTTGTTGTAACTTCGTTGTTAACCAAAATTTTTTCATGAAATTCTCATGGTTTTCACTTATAACGACTACGAATCCAGTGGTGTAGTCAAATTTCAAAACAAAAATTGCCTAATAAACTTTTGCCGTTTTTAACGAAGAAAAAAAACCATAGAGTGCCTTGGAAATAAAAATGAAGTTATGAAAATTTGAAAATGACTGAAAAATGCGTATTTTACAGGGGTGGTTCCATTTTAAATGGGTCACACTGTATATATATATATATATATATATATATATTTATATATGAACAGCATCAGATTATTGATAGTGACATCTATAATCTGTGCAGTGAAGCTTAAACCTAATATCGTGGAATTTTAATAGCACGAAATTTCGTGCATATTAACAGGTCACCAACAAATGTGTCAGATACCTCATGCGTTCAACGCAAACAAATATCGAGAATATGAGAAATCTGTTTCGAATCCAAAAGAACCCACCATCCGTCTACAGCCTGTTTCATGGTTTCCCAATCATCAGGACGGCCTGTGGTCCTTTCAAATTCGTATCAGATTTCTCGTAGGTTAATAGCCTTAGGCCAATACAAACATGTGAATAGCATCACCGCACAGATTATAGATGTCACTATCAATAATCTGATGCGTTCACATGTCTGTATTGGCCTGAATTCAACCACGAGAAATCTGATACGAATTTGAAAAGCACAGGCCGTCTGATGATGAAACGAAAAGCTGACATGTGATTCTTGATTGAAACAGATTCTCATATTCTCGATATTGTTTGAAAGCGAGTACGACTATTATCGTGGAGCAAACTATCTGCACATTGTTTGACCTGTTGATATGCACGAAATTTCGTGCTATTAAAATTCCACGATAAGGTTTGAGCTTCACCGCACAGTATAGATGTACTATCAAAATGATGCTGTTCACATGTTTTATTGACCTAAGGCTATTAACTACGAGAAATCTGATACGAATTTGAAAGACCACAGCCGTCCTGATGATGGCTCAAAGGCTGACGATGATCTTTGATTCGAAATAATTATATCTCTATTTTATATATATATATATATATATATATATATATATATATATATATATATATATATATATAATAATTAACACGTGGACTGATCGATCATATATGGAATTGATGATGTTGGCATTTCCAATCAGAACTGTCAGAAGCGGCGGCAAAGATGTTCAACCGGTGGATCCTTTAAGAATAAACGCTATCTTATCACTCTAAAAAAACAGATGGCGCTGCCAGTGAAGTAGATAATTATTTACTTAAATTCAATTTTCCTCTCAAACAATCAATTAATGGTTGAGATACTTCTAAAAGGAAATTAAATTTGAAAGAATCATCGTTAACTCATGGTAGTTGCTATTTAAAACATCTGAACACCCAATAGTAGAGTGGAGTAATTGCCGATGAATAAATTTTATAATGTTTAATACAGTTTTATCTGGAAAAATGTAAAGAACAACGATAGTCAAAGGTTGATCATGTATGTTGATACTCCGAACAATAGCAATGTCCTATTATTGATTATGATTATTTTTGAAGGTATATTTTCATGAAATTTCAAAACGTAAATTAATATACACCACTTCTCACGTATTTATCAAAAACTATTTACTACATCTAACCTTTTTTCATTAATTTGGAGACATTACTTGAATTACTTATATTTTCTTGCCACTATCACACGTACTACTCCAATTAGTCGAATTATTCTAAACTCATAGTCATTCTCAAAGGCTGACAGATCTGGAAATATGGCCATCCCCGGTCCGTGAAGATTTCTTAGATTGAAATCCCGTAATTAGTAGTAGCTTTGAGTTTCCACTGTTTCTGGGGGCGCGATTTAATGAATAGACTGTGGCAACTGGAGTGGAATCGCACTACAAAGGAACAATTATCAAAGAAGTAATATCTATTAAAGGAACCGCTGTTTCTGAAACTTTCACAATGTCGGTCGATGCCGTCGTCGTCGTCTGCTTTTTATGTGCTGGGAAAGCGTTCCTTGCTCTCGTTGCTTTTTGGTAGTTTACTCGATTCTTTGCTGTAATTCGATACGGGGTGATCAGGTTATCACTGATTTCTTGAAATTGATTTTTCTGTGTGCCAGAAATTGGCCAGTAAACAGGTTGTGAACCAACACTGACAACCGCCGACTGCAATAAAAATTCGAATATGTGAAATTATGAACTGATTGTTTGACAAATGTAAAAAGAGTGTCTAAGAATCCTTATTAACATTCGTTGCAGGCTACCAGCGATATGTTCAAACTGTGCCTCTCCAATAACGTCAATTTTACACCAATGAAACAAACGAAACTCGTTATATCCAAACTGGAAGATAATGTCTGAAATAATTCATGCTAGAACAAACAATGCTTTGGCCTTATCAGCCAAAAATATGGACGACTTCCGTATTGACTAGCACGACGATACTACGGCAGAATTATTCGAAGACTGGTTTATAAATGAACTTTTACCAAATATACCACCAAATAATGTGGTTGTGATGGGTAATGCGAGCTACCATTGTCGAAGGTTGAATGAAGTTCTGGATTCAAATGACATAAAACTCACCATCCAGGACTATATGAATAGAAAAATCGAATTAAACGGTTTTCTTCACATAAAGGATTCAATATAAAATTGAACCAGAAAATGGTAGAGCTCAGGTGAAAAACAACTACTTTCCTGGCAAATACCACGCAGAACGTTGAATGATATTCACCTGAAAATCCATGCATACTTCCATATAATATCAATGGACATTGAATGCAAATGTTTCTTTCTGATAAGCTCGATTATGTTTAATTTATGTCGTGTTCACCTAACAATCCGCATACCGGTTTCAGGCTTCTTGGCCCTCATCAGTACGGAGTAGTCAACCAGCCAAAGGTCAAAGAACTCTGGCTGAGTGAGACTACAACGTAAACAAACCATCATCGAGCTTGTAACACCTATAGGTACGCCGGAAAGATAAACTTTAACTGGCGGTACCTAGTGACAGAAAGAACACTCCAAAATCTCCACTTCGATAGGTTTCTAAATAAAGATTCCTTCTCAGTAGGAGTGGCAGCCGTCTAGCATATCGTGAAGATAAGTGCCATGTGAAGTGGAATGAAAAATCGATTAAACGGTTTTCTTCACATAAAGGATTCAATATAAAATTGAACCAGAAAATGGTAGATCTCAGGTGAAAAACAACTACTTTCCTGGCAAATACCACGCAGAACGTTGAATGATATTCACCTGAAAATCCATGCATACTTCCATATAATATCAATGGACATTGAATGCAAATGTTTCTTTCTGATAAGCTCGATTATGTTTAATTTATGTCGTGTTCACCTAACAATCAGGGATGAGGGCCAAGAAGCCTGAAACCGGTATGCGGATTGTTAGGTGAACACGACATAAATTAAACATAATCGAGCTTATCAGAAAGAAACATTTGCATTCAATGTCCATTGATATTATATGGAAGTATGCATGGATTTTCAGGGGAATATCATTCAACGTTCTGCGTATTCCAGGAAAGATTTTTTCACCGAATTACCATTCTGTTCAATTTATATTGAATCCTTTATGAAGAAACCGTTTAATCGATCTATTCATTCCACTTCGCAGGCCTATCTTTACTATATGCTAGACGGCTCGCCACTCTGAAGAATCTTTATTTAGAAACCTATCGAGTGAGATTCTGAGTGTTTCTTTCTGTCACTAGGTACCGCCAGTTAAAGTTTATCTTTCGCGACATAGGTTAAAGCTCGATGATGGTTTGTTTACGTTGTGTCTCACTCAGCCAGAGTTCTTTACTTGGCTTGACTCCCTAGATGAGCCAAGAGCCGAACCGTATCGGATGTTAGTGAACACGACATAATTAAACATAATCGAGCTTATCGAAAAACATTGCATTCAATGTCCATTGATATTATATGGAATATGCATGGATTTCAGGTGAATATCATTAACGTTCTGCGTGTATTGCCAGGAAATAGTTGTTTTCACCTGAGATCTACCATTTTCTGGTTCAATATATTGAATCCTTATGTGAAGAACCGTTTATCGATTTATCTATTCATTCCACTTCACATGGCACTTATCTTTCACTATATGCTAGACGGGCTCGCCACTCCTACTGAGAAGGAATCTTTTATTTAGAAACCTATCGAGGTGGGAGATTTTCGGAGTGTTTCTTTCTGTCACTAGGTACCGCCAGTTAAAGTTTATCTTTTCCGGCGTACCTATAGGTGTTACAAGCTCGATGATGGTTTGTTTACGTTGTGTCTCACTTCAGCCAGAGTTCTTTGGACCTTTGGCTGGTTGACTACTCCGTACTGATGAGGGCCAAGAAGCCTGAAACCGGTATGCGGATTGTTAGGTGAACACGACATAAATTAAACATAATCGAGCTTATCAGAAAGAAACATTTGCATTCAATGTCCATTGATATTATATGGAAGTATGCATGGATTTTCAGGTGAATATCATTCAACGTTCTGCGTGGTATTTGCCAGGAAAGTAGTTGTTTTTCACCTGAGATCTACCATTTTCTGGTTCAATTTTATATTGAATCCTTTATGTGAAGAAAACCGTTTAATTCGATTTTTCTATTCATTCCACTTCACATGGCACTTATCTTTCAGGACTATACGCTTGAGAATAATATGTATTTTGAGGATTATTGTACAAAAAAACAATTTGGTTTCAATAAATCTAGAATATCAAATAAAGTATATTTATTGATTAAGCCTTTGGGCAATAGTCCATAAAATAATGAATCACTAGCTATTCTCGAACGTTTTCGATCATCAGATCATCATCAGGATAATTCTGAAAAGTGAAAGGAATTTAATTAGATGAAAAATAAAAATGCATGTACTCTGCTAACCTAAGAGACGTGTGATAAAAAATTCAACTCACTTATCAGAATTTTACAGAAAGTAAAGTTGTAGGAGAACTGATTTTGTGAAACATTATCATATGAGTAACTTTATAATGTAATCTATTCTGAAATGAAACAAACAACAAATCATGAGCGGGAAAATGTCTGACCACACAATGGAACCAGAAGGGGGATATGTTAACTGAGGAACGGAACGCGCCAAATTTAAAATTAACCAAAGAAGTAGGAATGTAATTCGAAAGTGAAAAGAATACAATAACATGAAATAATAAAATATTTTCCAATAAAAAAAAAGTGACCTCTTGGCAGAAGAAATGGGCCATACAGTGAAGTATGAGGACATACTTCTTTCTTGCCATTGCATATTCAATCCAATTCAACAATAGGTATTTATCTCTCAGTACGTCTACATCTCATTTTCTTCAAATTATATAACACATTTTAATTCATATATGGTGTTTCTCAATAACATGCTAATATTCAAGGGGGTTATTTTTGGGTCCATTTTGAGAAAAACACTTCATATGAACTTATATCCTAAAGGTCTTAACTTTTGAACTACAGGGTGCAGAAGTTTTAAGAAAAAAAAATTTATGAAGAAAAATGCATTAAGAGAATAATTTTTGAACGCTAAAATTATAAAATTGAACGAAGTTCCCATTCGTGGCTTGCGGTAGGTGTTGACTGGTAGAAATCGTCACGTAAGGAAAAAGCGTTATGTCCCCTCCATGGGACTTTCTCTCTCTCTGTCTCTTTCTATTATATACGAGTATGTGTGACAAGAGTCTACCCCTTGCTCATATTGAACGAAGGTGTACGAAACCATCCAGCTGTTCTGCTTGCGGGAAATTTAAAATGATACATGAGCGGTAGATATATATGCGAATACAAGTCAGATATTATCGTTGAGTGGTAATACGTGGAAGATATTTTTGTTATATAATGTGTGTTTAGATTATTATATCCTTTTTTGGACATAATTTCTTATTGATAAATGATTCATCGTCCCAAGAATTGAATATAGTTGGATTTAACTGGAATGAGGACTCGGGAGTAAAACTATTTTTTTATCGCTGACGTTTCGGAATTAATTTATTCTTTTTTCAAAGCTGAAATGACCATATTTACGTATATATTGAAACAAAGAAAATATCTTTATAACTAAGTTTTTCCTGCTCATGGATTCAACTAAAAAACTGTTGAGTAGTCGATACAAACTCTGGTCGATAAAAACACATTGGCACAAATTACACACTAAAAACTTCAAAAACTTTAAAATTGTATATAAACAAATACAGACACGTTAAGATGAAACAACACACAACCATGTATGGTCGATATGCAACTGATCATCCCACCTGAAATATTCCAGCGCTACATAGATAAAGAAACGAAAAAAACAAAACAAATCTTTTGTGTATCATTTTTCAGAAATCTGTTTTTCTTTTGAATCTTTCTAGAATATGGGTGTATATTTTTGTCAGGTTTTGTGTATCACTTTTTTGGTTTACGCAATTATCATAGAAATTGATTTGAATCATTTCTCCCAACAATCTCTTTGAATAAGTCATCTCTTTTTCCAAAATTTTTACTGAATCGAAATCAAAATTGCACGACGATTCAAAATGATGTGCAGCAAGTGCTGTTTTTACACGCTTTATATTAGCTTCACTTGTATGTTTGTTTGTAAGCGACTCCTTTGACCCACTTCCAGACGTCCAAATGATTTGAAATTTGGCAGGTGTACATAATTCCGGTGACAATGCATTAAGAATTGTTTGTGTAAAAAAAAACAAAATGGCGGCTCCAATATGGCGTACGAGTTTTGTGATTATGGTCCGATTCGCTTCAAAATTGGTATCTGAGGATTTCCGTGGTCGGAAATTATGATTCTTTTGTCAAAATTGGAAAATTCAAGATGGCGGCTCCAAAATGGTGGACGAGTATTGTGATTATGGTCCGATTCTATTCAAAATTGGTATGTGGGGGTTTTTGGGGTCGAATATTATGATTCTTTTGTAAAAATTGAAAAATTCAAGATGGCGGCTTTAAAATGGCGGCCAAGTTTTGTAATTATGGTCTGATTCTATTCAAAATTGGTATGTGGTGGTTTTTGGGGTCGGAGATTATGATTATTTTGTCAAAATTGGAGGATACAAGATGGCGGCTCCAAAATGGCCGCGAGTTTTGTGATTATGGTCCGATTCCATTCAATATTGGAGAATAATAGTAAAAAAAATTAATAATAATAATAATAGTTTGAAAAACTAAAAAAACGCGTTAATAGAAAACTAAACTAAAAAGTTGAAAATACATAATAGTTTAAAAAACTAAAAAAACACGCTTTCATAGAAAACCAGACTAAAAAAATAAAAAATAAGAAAAAAATTTATTTTATTTAAAAAAAAACGTGGGGTGCATGATATCAATAATTATATAGTACATTACCCCCCTAGGACAGGTGATTATTGGCCGAGGCGATACCATGCACCCCACGCTTTTTTTTAAATAAAATAAATTTTTTTCTTAATTTTTATTTTTTTAGTCTGGTTTTCTATAAAAACGTGTTTTTTAGTTTTTTTAAACTATTATTTATTTCTTTTTTATTTTACTGTGGCGGAGGAGTTTGAAAAAAGGATATGGAGGTATAGTAATGCATGTTATATAATGACAATTAAATGTGATGGAATGAAAAACGTCAACTTTCAAACGGAAATATATTGAGAAAAAAGAAACACAAAGTGGTGGATAGTGGATAGTAATAATGATGAAGTCTCCTAGAGTAAAACACTCCGGAAGCAAAATACCTCTCCATTCGGATTTCCGGGCGAGAGGTACTCGAGGGGACTCAACATTGAAGATTAATTTTTGCAACATCCGCGGACTCAACAAGAACATCAATGACGTCCACCATCACCTACAGACGGAAAAACCGGATATTCTGGCTCTAACAGAAACACAAGTAAACTCGTCCACCAACAAGGTCCATATGCTTTGTCCTGGTTACGAACTCCATTCTCGATTCAGGTTCAAAGGTGGAGTCTGCCTTTACGCTAAGGCTAACCTTTCATGCCAGCGTGAAGAGAGTTTGGAACCGAAAGACTTTGATGTGATGTGGTTCAAGCTATCTGATACCAAACTGACTAAGTTCCTCTGCGCTTTCCCCCTTATCTTCTAGGTTAATACCTTCATATAACGACCTCTTTGAGTTTTTATCACTCAAACTGGACTACATTCAGGAGAACCATCCAACAGCTGAAACCATAATCATGGGAGACTTTAATGTACATAACGCTGCCTGGCTCAAATTCTCTAACAAAACAGATGATGCGGGTCGTCAAGCCGAGGCCTTCGCCATCACTCATGGTCTAGAACAACTGGTCGAGCTACCAACCCGCATCCCTGATGTCAACAACCAGTCTGCCAATACACTAGATCTTTTCCTCACCACCAATCCTGACCCGTATAGAATAGAAGTTTGTGCCCCACTTGGAAACTCTGATCACACCCTCATCTCCACAACATGCTCTTCCATTTACCATCGAGCTGCACAATACCACCCGTCTCATGTGGCATTACAATTCGGCCGACTGGGAAGGTCTTCGTATGTTTTGCTCAGCGTTTCCATGGAAGAGAGTTTGTTTCTCTTCAGTAGATCCAACACGATGTGCTGAGACAATTTCTGAAATCATCATGTTGGGGATGCAAACTTACATACCGAATACCGAAAGAAGAACATCATCCGATAAGACCTGGTTTAACAGAAACTGCTCTAGAGCTGTGGCTTCCAAACAGGCAGCATACCATCGATGGCAAAAAAATCCGGGCCCTGAGATCAGAGCAGCATATGTCGAGGCTAGAGGCATATGCAAAGAGACAATAGAATGCTCAAAAGATGCCCACAATGCCAAAATAAGATCAAAACTTGCTGAATGTCCTAACGGATCCCGTTCATTTTGGTCTTTCGCCAAAGCTGTGGGAAGAAACTTCACTTCCAGCTCATTTCCTCCTCTAACCAAAGAAGATGGAACACTAGCAACGACTGCCCAGGAAAAGCCAATATCTTTGCGCACCTATTTGCTGGAAATTCCACTCTGGATTCATCGGGAAAACAACCCCCGAACATTACACCTATTGACAGTCACATGCCCGAGATCACCTTTCGCCAACGTACTATCAGAAAGATTTTGCTGGGTCTCAACACCAACAAAGCCTGTGGATCTAACGGAATCCCGCCGATTGTTCTCAAGAAATGTGCCCCCGAACTAACACCTGTTCTTTGCAAGTTGTTCAACCACTCTTACAATTTGGGGTATTTCCGTCCAATTGGAAAATTGCAAGAGTACAGCCAGCCCCTAAAAAGGCAAAAGGCCCTACCTAGCAACTACAGACCTATCGCACTGCTATCTATTATTTCAAAAGTCATGGAAAAAGCCATCAACATCGAGCTCATGAAATATCTGGAAGACTCAGGAATGGTCAACGATAGGCAATATGGCTTCCGCCATCAGAGATCAACTGGTGACCTGCTCGCTTACGTCTCACATATATGGCAGCTATCTATCGAAAAGTATGGAGAAACTTTAGCTGTTGCATTAGATATCTCCAAAGCGTTCGATCGAGTTTGGCACCAGGGACTCCTCGCCAAGCTTCCGTCTTATGGCTTGCCCCCTCAGCTGTGTTCTCTGCTTGCTAGTTTTCTCTCAAACAGGTCTCTCCATGTAGTGGTCGATGGAGTTTCATCTGACACTCTACTCATAAATGCTGGTGTTCCGCAAGGATCTATTCTCGCACCAACACTATTTCTATTTCACATCAACGACCTGTTGAAAGCAACTTCATGTCCAGTACACAGCTTTGCCGATGATAGTACCCTCCATACCGCTTTCTCTTCCAGGGCCCCTATATTAGCCCGTGAAACCAGAAATGAACGAGGAAGAAATGTTAATAATATGAATATGGACTTAGCAACAATTCTCGAGTGGTGATCTAATAACTTGGTAGAATTCAATGCAAACAAAACACAAGCATGTCTTTTCTCTAAAAAAGCCGATCTCACTGTGCCTAACATTACTTTGTCAGGAGTAACCATACCACTAAAGTCATCCATATCGATGCTTGGTATTACTATCAGCAATAACCTTTCCTGGGAAAATCACGTGAGGTCCATTGCCAAAAGTGCATCCCAAAAACTTGGTTTTTTGTTTCGTGCCAAGAGCTATTTCACCCCCACTCAGCTGCTTATGATCTATAAGGCACAGATCCGACCTGTCCTGGAATACTGTTCCCATATTTGGAGCGCGGCACCTGAACATATCCTGAGGCTATTGGATTCTGTCCAAAAAAGGGCAATTCGTCTCGTCGGTGATGCCTCGCTTACAAACTCGCTCACTTGTCTGGAACACCGTAGAAAAGTTGGCGATTTGTCTCTATTTTATAGATATTTTCATGGGCGATGCTCTTCTGAAATATCAACAATCGTTCCTGCTTTGGCAGTCTCTTCGAGATTAACCCGTCAAGTTCAGTCATCACACCCCTTCGTGGTCACTTTGGAGACCTGCAGAACATCACTTTCCAAAGACTCGTTCATCCAACGAACAGCGAGGCTTTGGAACTCATTGCCTAGGGAGGTGTTCCCCGAAGAACACCAACTCCTACCTTCTTTCCCTTGGTTCCCACGATGTTCTCTGAACATTACAGGATATCCCTTTTCGTGGGAATCAGAACATAAAAAAAAAAATACATGAAATTGATGGCTCTGCTACCTCGATATTAATTGATTTATTGGATCGTTTGGAACCATGGAGGGATTATAACGATTTTTTCGTACGTGACGATTTCTACCAGTTAACACCTACGGCAAGCCTCGTAAAGGAAGATCGTTTCTGACGGGAGTCCTCCGACCACGCAAGATTTTTTATTTTATTGCTTTTGTTGTGGAAGTTTTTATTTATTATATCACCACTCAACGATATATCTCGGAAAAAAATGGAGAAAAAATCGAGTTTAAACAATTTTGTTAGGAAAAAAATTCCTACCCATTGGGAGCTGTGAAGAAAGTGGTACTCTCGAAAAGCAATTGAACACACATGGCATGATCTAAAAGTATCTCTAAGGAAGAATTATGTTTCGCCAACTTTAAATTCATCTGTGGTAGCTTTGATTCAGTCAGGAATGTTGAATATTCCAGATGAGAGCTGGAAAAATTGCGTAGCGCATGTTCAAAAAACTTTTTAACAAAAAATTAAACCGACGAAATAATCAACTGAAAAGCAAAAAATAAAATTAACCTTTTTAGGCTTAATGATAATTGAGCTCCTAAACTAATGTGAGTAACTAATTTTGAGTCGGCGCCAAACAAACAATTATTGAAGATCATTATATTACTTTGAAGAAGTAATCAAAACGCCGATGTGCATCTCGCTGCCATCATTTTACGCTTTACCTAATTCAATTGCTAGTTTGTTTGGCGCCGACTCAAATTAGTTACTCACATTAGTTTAGGAGCTCAATTATCATTAAGACTAAGAAGGTTTATTTTATTTTTTGCTTTTCAGTTGATTTTCTCGTCGGTTTATTTTTTTGTTGAAATGTTTTTATTTTTCAATTTTTTGTGGCTGAAATCTACTAATTACTACCTATATACTTTTTGATTACTTACTTACTTACTTCAACTTTCAACAGTTAAATAATATGATTATCTATGTTGAAAAGGGAAACATTCTCAATTGAATATTGATAGAAATATTTTTCTGTGAATTGAGAAATCCACGATTAAAATGAAGTTATTTTTTGTGAATGTCTAACAGAAAACAACTACTTCCCCGGCTAAAGCCACGCTGGAAATTGAACTACATCTGATAGATATTCTGAAACGGCCCTAACTCAAAAGAAAAAATCTGAAATTGAAAATTTGCATTTTCAATCAGATAGTTATTTGATTTCCTATTCCAGTCTTAATTAATAACTCATAAAGATGAATGAAGCAAAGAAGAATGTTTTCCAAAAGAGAGTACTCACCATAAATCATTCGTAACATTGACGCAGGAGAGACATCGCATTCACTAGGTCTTCAATACAGTTTTGTCGACGAAAATCTATTTCACGCTTCCACGATCATCAGGAAGACCGGAAGAAATGGGAAACACATTTCCAAGAAGCAATCCCACTTTGCAAAGATGGAAAAAGTTAGAATCATTTCTTTTGGAGAGACTCTTTGAAATTAGTGTTTTCTGACATTAAAACCTGTCATGGGGTATGATAGATTGATTTGTTGAAAATATAAACAGGATGTTCATGAAATCAGATGTGGAATCATCTGCGACTGAAAGATAAACTTTAGTCACTATCTTCCATCGTCAAGATAACCTCTTGTGGGGTATTCATGTTGAAAAGGGAAACATTCTCAATTGGATATTGATAGAAAGATTTTTCTGTGAATTGAAAAATCCACGATTGAAATGAAGTTATTTTTTGTGAATGTCTAACAGAAAACAACTACTTTCCCGGCTAAAGCCACGCTGGACATTGAACTACATCTGATAGATATTCTGAAACGGCCCTAACTCAAAAGAAAAAATCTGAAATTGAAAATTTGCATTTTCAATCAGATAGTTATTTGATTTCCTATTCCAGTCTTAATTAAGAACTCATAAAGATGAATGAGGAAAAGAAGAATGTTTTACAAAAGAGAGTACTCACCAGAAATCATTCGTAACATTGACGCAGGAGAGACATCGCATTCACTAGGTCTTCAATACAGTTTTGTCGACGAAAATCTATTTCACGCTTCCACGATCATCAGGAAGACCGGAAGAAATGGGAAACACATTTTCAAGAAGCAATCCCACTTTGCAAAGATGGAAAAAGTAAGAATCATTTCTTTTGGAAAGACACTTTGGAATTAGTGTTTTCTGACATTAAAACCTGTCATGGGGTATGATAGATTGATTTGATGAAAATATAAACAGGATGTTCATAAAATCAGATGTGGAATCATCTGCGACTGAAAGATAAACTTTAGTCACTATCTTCCATCGTCAAGATAACCTCTTGTGGGGTATTCATGTTGAAAAGGAAAACATTCTCAATTGAATATTGACAGAAATATTTTTCTGTGAATTGAAAAATCCACGATTAAAATGAAGTTATTTTTTGTGAATGTCTAACAGAAAACAACTACTTCCCCGGCTAAAGTTTATCTTTCAGTCGCACATGATTCCACATCTGATTTTATGAACATCCTGTTTATATTTTCAACAAATCAATGATTATCTACTTTAATTATTTATTGTTATAAAATATAAATTAGTTTTGATAGTTCTAGTTTATTCCAGCACTTTGTATATAATTCCAGCCTTTCATGGAATGTAATTATTGTGACGGATGTACGAGAACAAAAATATGTCAATGTCAACTACATATGTGTGCCAATGTTCACAAGTGAAAAATCAATCATCCCCTATTTTTCTACCCATAGGGGTTGATTATATCATTCCAAATTGTAATATGATCAACTACGAGGTATACACTATGTAATAAGAAAGGATTCATCCAAATCAGAAAACCCACTACAAAGTTATGCTTGATAGAATCGGTTAACGGACCAAAATTCAGATTGTAAACGATCAATATTCTCCATTTTGCTACCCTTAGGCATGGATTTTTTCGTTCAAATTCAAATGGGACCAACATGCATAAAAATAACATACGCGTCGACTAGAGAACCTCCTTTTTTTTCGTCGGTTAAAAAGTAGGAAAATCATATGTAAATATAGATCTGTTGCCCAGAGAAAAAAACTTGTGAACTTGGATGGCGACAGTGACACTAAAACTGACTACAAATTATTTTTATGGTACTGTATTTTTTGTACTGTATTTGTACCTGTTGAACTCAATTTTATAGATTTTATTTACTTTCTATAATTTTTTACATCAAATACATGATTATGTCGAGAATTCACCAGTATGCTACAAAGTATCGTTTTTCAAACACCAGCAGACAAAAATATAGCTATTTTCCATGTAGGTAAAATTAAAAAAACTAAAAAACACGCTTCTATAGGACACTGAACTGAAAAAAATAGAAAATAAGAAAAAAATTTATTAAATTTGAAAAAAAGCGTGGGATGCATGGTATCGCGTCGGTGTGTATTATACTATATAATTATTGATACCATGCACCCCACGCTTTTTTTTAAATAAAATACATTTTTTTCTTATTTTTTATTTTTTTAGTTTGGTGTTCTATAAAACGGTGTTTTTTAGTTTTTTTAAACTATTATTTATTTCCTACTTTTTAGTGTGGTTTATTTATGAAAGCGTGTTTTTTTAGTTTTTTTTAAACTATTATTTTCATTATTTTTTTGCAAATTGAAAAATGGAATAATCTTATCAAATTAGGTAATCATAATATTCGACCCCGGAAACCCCCACATACCAATTTTGAAGAGAATCAGACCATAATCACAAAATTTTAAACCGCCATTTAATTTTTCAATTTTACAAAAGAATCATAATATTCGACCCCAAAAACCCCCACATACCAATGTTGAATAGAATCAGACCATAATTACAGAACTCGGCCGCCATTTCAAACCCGTCATCTCGAATTTTCCAATTTTAACAAAAGACTCATAATATTCGACCCCAAAAACCCCTCGATACCAATTTTGAATAGAATCAGACCATAATCACAAAACTCGGCCGCCATTTCAAAGCCGCCATCTAGAATTTTTCAATTTTCACAAGAGAATCATAATATTTGACCCCAAAAACTCCTACATACCAATTTTGAATAGAATCAGACCATAATCACAAAACTCGTTTACCATTTTGGAGCCGCCATCTTGAATTTTTCAATTTTGACAAAAGAATCATAATCTCCGACCACAAAAACCCTAGGATACCAATTTTGAATAGAATCAGACCATAATCACAAAACTCGTTTACCATTTTGGAGCCGCCATCTTGAATTTTTCAATTTTGACAAAAGAATCATAATATCCGACCACGAAAACCCTCAAATACCAATTTTGAAGCGGATCGGACCCGAATCACGAAACTCGTACGCCATATTGGAGCCACCATTTTGTTTTTTCTGGACATAAAAATTTCCTAATGCATTGTCACCGGAATTATGTACACCTGCCGTATTCCAAATCATTCGGACGTCTGGAAGTGGGTCAAAATCGCGCCCAAAGGAGTCGATTACAAACAAACAAACATACAAGTGAAGCTTATATAAAGCGTGTAAAAATATATTAACTTAAAGATAGTGTATCACGCCATATTTAATAGTAAGTGATAATAATCATAGATAGTAGACGAATCAACTGTAAAAGCTCAATTTCATAAATTTGATAAAAAAAAAATTTTTCCGGCCGGTTTTAAAAATTACCCACCCCTTATCATAGTTATTATTGCCTATAGAAAAAGTTAAATGTAAAAGTTGTGTAGTTATCACTGAATTTTGATAAAATGCTATCAAAAATACAGTGACGTGCAGATTTCTAGAGATATTTTTTTTAATGGGATACCCTGTATATTATTGAATTTTTTGAATTATCCATTTTTCCTGATTTCAAAATAAACCGTATGTTACCTATCTTATACCGTTTTTGAGTTATTAAACGTCGAATAACTCAGTTAGACTATTTGTTACTATACTTGAAAGTTAACATTTTTGAAGTGAGCTATGAAAATGACAACTGTATTATGTTTGTTTAGTGACATTTCTTCAATGGAATAATCAAAATGGTTTACAGTGATGAAGAAAAGATTCAAATATTTATACAAAAATAGATTAAGAAAACTCATTAAGGAAATTATCAATGCATAAGTGATAACGTCTTCTTATATTCATAAGTGCATTGGAAATTGCTTCATTACTGACATTCAGATTCTCTATTTCAAGTCGAATCGTGTCTTCAATGAGTTGAATATTATTATTATTATCAACAATGTCTTTTAGAAATGCCCAGAAGTATTAATCCATAGGGGTCAAGTCCGGACTGTTAGGTGGCCACTTAATACTTCCATTATTTCAATTGTTCTTGAACGGGTATGCGTGGTTGCCCCATCCTGCATCCAAATCATATTGGCATGCTTGGCTTCCGAAAAATTATGTAAAAGAATATTTTCCACTTCTGGGATGATCATTTCTTGATATTAACTCCTGATATTATAAAAATCATAAAATATCGGTTCAACAATTTTATTTCTGGAAATTTCGCACAAAACCGTTTTTACAGCTCTATGAAACGCAATACCCTCTAATCACTTTTCTCTGTAATCTCTTGTAATAACACCCCATTAACAAATATGCCGACAATATAATCTCAATCCTCTGTACCTGCTTAAAATACAAAGGATTACGTTTATTGACCAGGGATGACTAATCAACCCATTTATATATTACCTTAAGGTTCAACTTATATTTCACAACTCAATTGAACATCACATAATAAAGAAGAAATATGGAAACTATGATTTGATTGAAAGATATACTATGGATTTGCTTAGAGGAACAAGACTGAGACTAGCCGATGACGAATTTAAAACCATTGCTAGGCACTTGCTCTATGGAGCTGTTAGGAAACTGGTACCTCCTCCAATACATGATTTTGATGAAACAAAATTTCAAGCAGAGGAATTCTAACCATTGGCGTTCAGCAATCCGCTGAAAAAGGTTCGTCATAGAAACGTTTCAACTAATGCTGTCAGTACAAGGAATTTCCGGAGATCTCGTGCGGTTCAGGAACTATACAAAAGTAGCCTAACTAGAACCTCCTTGGAGAATTTTCAACACAGTAATGTACTTCAAGAAATATCGAAAACTAGTGAAATCTTGAAATGGAGAAGTGATGTGGAGAAGGTAATGAGAACAACGAGGAAGTCGACGAATGTATTCGAATTGTCATATCCTGCCAACAAGTGTTTGAGATGTAAATGTGTTACGAAAGCTGTACTAGATCCTTCGAGAACGATTAGTGGAATAGAAAATAAACTTCGTTTTGTGAAGAAAGAGATGGATGTATTGAAGAAACTGAGCAATACATCTTAATATAGAGGTTTTATTGAATTTATTGTCGAACTGAATTATTATACATATTAAAATTGTTCATTCATGATTTATTTACGTTTATTTTCAACGGAGGAAAATCCTATTGGAATATCGAACTATTTAGTTTTTTTCCTGTTCTCCCTTGAAATATCTTTAAGTACCTGATCTCATTCACAAAAATAGTGATCAATTCAAATATGAGAAAGATCTCGAAAACCCTTCGAGAAACTCGCGTTTACGTTATTGAATTAAATCGTATGTGATTTCCAAGGATTGATACAGTTTGATATGAAGGTTTGATAAAAGGAAAACTTATCACACATGTTGCAGTGAATGAAAGTATACAGGGTGTCCCACACTCGATGGGCTATTAGACGTTTCTGGAGAACGGGACCCTGGATAATTTGGTTTTTTGGTTAATTAGTTCTGCTCTATCGATCTAAAATATTTTCGGAGCTGCGGCGTTACCACTTATATTGAAAAATAGCAACAACTGATTTTTTAAATTAGACACCCTGTAAATTTTTGTGTGAATATTCACTAAATCATTTTATTTCTGTGAATTATTACTTATATTGCCATTTTTTCTCGAGAGATATGATTTATTTCAACATGATTGTAGGATTTCATCAATACCGTTGAGTCAGCTCCTGAAATATTAATTCCAGAAGACAATCATCACCCCTCCCTCCTAATTACATATAATATAATCGGTAAACGTAATAATAAAAATAAAACTAACTCGGTCTATTATAACTATAAAAGAGCGAATCTTCCTGTACTCTACCAAAATATTGCTGAAACTGATTGGGACTTTTTGTTAAATATACCTGATTTAAATGAAGCATTCAATAAGTTCTATCACAAGTTGAATGATATTATTCTCTCTGTTGTTCCCTTAGTTAAGGCCTGTAAAAGAAACTACCCGCCTTGGTATAATTCGAGCATTATAAGAAAAATTAAATGTAAACATAGAGCTTGGTGCAGACACAAAAAATTCCAGGATCAGCTTGCATTTATTGAATTCCAAAAGATAAGAAGAGAAGTAAAGTCTAAAATTGAATCTAACTACCAACTGTACTGCCGTAATATCGAACAGCAAATCAAAATGGACCCAAAAAAATTCTGGCAATTTGTAAAAAAAAAGAAACACTCGGCATCTCTACCACTAACAATGGTCTATGATGGCATTGAACATAATGACCCCGTAAGCATTGCAAATGCCTTCGCGGAGTATTTTAGCGATTCTTTCGCTACACCTAGTCAAACCATACAAACTAATACTACCGTAAACTTGGCGAATGATGCTTTGATCATAACTGAATTTTCGGAAAGTGAAGTTTGTGAAGCTCTCAAAAAAATCAAGCCAAAATTTACAATGGGATCTGATAAAATACCAGCTTTCCTGATTCATGACTGTGCCTCCTTATTCGCTGCACCTCTAGCAATACTTTTCAACCTCTCAATAAAATACCAACACTTCCCTGATGTGTAGAGATAATCTAAATTAATACCAGTTTTCAAAAAAGGTGACAAACATGACATAGAAAACTATCGGCCTATTACAATAGTCAATAATTTCTCAAAATCTTTTGAAATCCTTCTTAATAAACCACTTTAAAACCATGTCAAAAATCAAATAACTGAGTTACAACATGTCTTCTTCAAAGGTAGGTCAACTACCACAAATCTCTTCTGTATTACCCAGTACATATCCAACACATTCGAAAATAATGCCCAGGTAGATGTCATATATACGGACTTTTCCAAGGCCTTCGATAAGCTTGATCATGATATTTTACTCAGTAAACTGAATGCATTTGGCTTCTCAGGGAACTTGTATACCTTTTTCACCTCCTTTCTACAAAACCGCTTCCTCTACGTTGAGTGCCATGGCCAGAATTCCATTTTATTTACACCAACATCAGGCGTTCCACAAGGTTCTGTTTTGGGTCAACTTTTCTTCAATCTGTTCATAAATGACATTATTGAGGATGTCGTAGTCAATTGTTCATTATATGCGGATGATTTGAAATTATATATAAAAATAAATTGCCAGAATGACTGTGCCATTTTACAAAACGCCCTAGATAGAGTAAATACTTGGTGCAAAAATAATCGTCTTCTATTAAATGCTAATAAGTGCTGAATTGTAACATTCACTCGGAAACAGAACAACATCACCTATAACTACTCAATTGGCAATGATGTGCTCTCTAGATCCAATTCTGTTCGTGACCTTGGTGTCACCTTCGACCATAAATTATATTTTTCAACACACATGAATAAAATTACCAATTAATGTTCAAGGGCTTTAGATTTCATTGTCAGAAATACTCGTGATTTCTCGAATAAGAACACACTGCTACTGTTATATAATTCCTATATCCGTTCTAAAACAGAGTATGCATCTATCATTTGGTGTCCATATTATAATGTCCATTCAAATAATCTCGAACGAATCCATAGACGCTTTATGAAATATCTCTCTTTCAAAGAAGATGGTGCGTACCCTGCTACAGGAATATGTAATACCGCTTTACCGCTTTACTAGAGAGACATAACTTTACCTCTCTTGCAAGTAGAAGGAATACATCTGCTCTGATGTTCCTTTATAAGGTGATCCATGGCCAAATCAACTGTAGTGCTATTTTGAGTATGCTGAATTTTCATGTTCCAAGAATAAATTCAAGACATAACACTCTATTTTACCTCGAATTCTCTAGAACAAATGTACAGAAAAACTCCCCTTATTCAGAATTTGCAACAACTTCAATGCTGTCAATGACAGTTGTGACATTTTCTCTTGCAGCATTGCTTCATTGAAAAAAATCAGTTTTTGATAGTAATTTTCTTTTTTCTCCAGTTTTTGTATCATGTCTCATTTCTACACTATTGTTGTATCTTTACTGATTCTCAAATTATTTATGTTTTTCTGTTTTTGTACCTGTGATTTTCTCACCTTGTGAATGGATTTCTGTTGGGTGGTGTACAATAAAAAAAATAATAGATTTTGTGAATAACTCAGTCTTGTTATTATACTATCAATTAGTGAGGTCTTCATTGTCATATGGTTTCATAATCTGTAACTGATTCTTCCTACAATGTTATTCGAAATCAACTGAATTTCTTATCCTCAGGAAATTGTAAGATCATTATCCATTATTCAAGTACATATTTGTCTGGTTTTATGGCCTTTCGATCTTATCTTTGATTAATTTGAATGTTGATATGTAGAGAAGAGTCAGTAAGAAGAATTTTAAATTACATTCTCACTCAATAAATTTACAAGTAATGTATTCAGCTGTTTTACATATCTGATCTGTACATAACTGGGTGATTTTTTTGCCTAAAAAGCTCAGATGATATATTTATTTGTAATATATTTAATTTTCGAGTTATTTCTAAGTTTGTTTTAATATTTTACCCGTACTTGGGAATACCCGTTGAACAAATAAATGAATGAATAATATAAGTATTTATAAATATGTTCTCACTAGAATGTGACATTTTCCTCGTTCATCCAATTGACTTATAATAATGACCTATAATTGTAAAATAGAGATAGATCTGCCTGTTCCTACACATCCATTTTTTCGAATGGAGTGATAATTCCATTGAATTTCAGATATTAATAGTTCTGATACACTTTTCATACAAGTAAGAAATTTTTTCCACGTAATAGGGACTATCATTGTACTCGAATCATGATCCTAGATATTTTTCATCGAAGAAAAATTGGAGCGTCACTTTTTAACAAAATACTTTATTGATTCCTTGCAGGATCTGTACATATTGTATTAATAAAAATAAAATAATAAACCTTCATAGGTAAAAATAATGTATCCTGATTTTTTCTCTCAACACTTGCGAACATTTTCTCATCTTTCAAAAATCCAAGGGAGATGTAAACCCAATTAAAAATGACAAAAATACGATATACTTAGAAAATAATGGAAAATTCAACACGAAAAAGTATTTTTTTTGTACAGCATTCCCATACTAATTTTTTATCTGAGGCTATCAGTGTTCAGTCAGAAACTCTGAACATTCGAATAGTATAAAAAACAAAATTTGTAGTGATTCTGAAAACTACATGAATTTAGGATACATCCTTCTTAGTTACAAATTTGAACTATATGGTGCTGGAGGTCATTTTATTCACAATTGTTTTCCTCTTTTCCTCTCTCTCTCTCACACACACGTAATTCTCCAATCTGAAACCTGTTGTAAAATTTGTACCGAACAGAGCATTGTTTGAAGTTTCGAGTCGCTAGCTCATCGGAAAGTTAGTTTAAAATCGCATGCATGCAAAGTTTGTACCGAACAGGATAACAAACGAACAGAGATATAAGATGGCAAGTTAATAAAAACGTGCTAAAATATAGCAGAACGGTTAGACGACTTTTGTTTCGAAGATTCTTGCGACTTCCCAATTTTTTTGTAAATACAGTAAAAAGGAACTAGTGACAAATTTCAGCAGTTTAGGGTATCTTCCCAACTTCATTTCATTGACAGTAACATGAAAAACAAAAATCCTTACAACCAAATAGATTGCGAATATACGTAACCTCAATTGTTAAATAACTATTAATGATCACAGAGCCCAAATTTAAAGTTTTTGGAGTAAAGAACCTACAGTATAAAGGAACTGGTGACAATTTTCAGCAGTTTAGGGTAACTTCCCAACTTCATTTTATTGACATGAATATGAAATACAAAAAAAAACATTCCTTACAACCAAATAGATTGCGAAGGTACGTAACCCCGATTGTTGAATAATAATTAATGATCACAGGGGCAAAATTTTCCTCAAACTTGTTTAATGAAAAAAATTTGTCGCTAGTTATTACAAAATAAAACGAATCAATAACTCAAGAAAGTCCCCCATCCCAAAATATGCAACAGGATTCAACATAAACCTTTTGGAGTGAAGAAAACCCTCTATATATATATATATATATATATATATATATATATATATATATATATATATATATATATATATATATATATATATATATATATATATATATATATATATATATATATATATATATATTCTTCAATGGTACTGTATGAATGAGTATTGTAGAATAAACCGTATCAAATGGCTATTTCTAACTTCGGTTATTTATCTTATCAATAAAGTATTAATCAATAGATTGTTTTTACTTTCAATAGTTCCATTATAACTTTTAAGGTGTACGAAATCTATTGGAATTTAAATCTACCAGAATTCCTTCGTACATAGTTTCAATGACATCGTTTCATGAATAATTCATAGTTGAAAAACGGAACAGGTAAGTCTATATGTACTTTTCCTATCCATATCACTGTTTATTAATTTATTCCACTTATAACAGCGTTTTTATCTTACATGTTATGTAAATACACATATTTTGAATTTCCATCTCTGAAGAAGAGGTCAAATAAATGTCGAAACGTTGACAGAAATTTAGACCTTTTATTATCGTGCACGTATTTTCTCCAAGAAAATAACAGTGTCCCAGATAAATACACAAAGTGCACCAAATTTTGGTCATTTTCCTAAAATATTAGCTGCAAATTCAAAAACATGTAGTAATATTAAATTCCTTTTTCAAAATTTTATAATTTGTAGGTATTTGAAATGGTGTAAAGACTATTACTTGCCCAATATCTCAATCCCCACCTTAATGGCAAAAGCTTCGAAATGCCTAGAAGTTGTTGTTTAGTGTAAATTTTACAAAATAGTTCTACTTCTGTAAATATAATTCATAAGTATATGACTTTGGGTTTCTTGACATGATTTTTGGGTAACCTTCCACAGTCTGAAAATGAAAATATAATCAGGAAAATCTATACAAGTGTAGAAAGGGCAAACTGATTAGTTCACCCCGATAAGTTATTGCGTTCACCAAATTATATTTCCTATGGAAAAATGATTCAATTTGTCAATAACTTGCCGTTTTCTGAATTTGCCTATCAAAAAAATTTTTAAAAAATTCAAAAGATACTTCTCTATATAGTTTTTTGCTTGACGTTTCGGGGACTATATCTGCCCCCGTTCTCAAAATCTTCTAAATCTCCTTTAATTGTTTTATAATTTGGATTTTTGCTCGCAGAGTCTTTTTTGCTTTTTCAACTGACGGAATAACTTATCGGGGTGAACTAATCAGTTTGCCCTTTCTACACTTGTATAGATTTTCCTGATTATATTTTCATTTTCAGACTGTGGAAGGTTACCCAAAAATCATGTCAAGAAACGTTGTTCCTCCACAAAAAACCACATTCATTCAATAATGACTTTGGGGTTTTATCGATGGATCTTGTGAAGAATTCATTTTGGAAACTTTCGTGTTATTATACTGAGGTTGTTATTGGGATATGGTTCAATAATCTGTTACCCGTAATTTAGTTATTTTTGCAAAAAGTGCTGCGATGATATGATATTTGTCTGTAATATAATTTTTT